>JARYGA010013674.1:0-102474 GCA_030545235.1 Helianthus tuberosus
TGTTTTACATTGCATTTCTGTTGCATATGTTTACTCAGCATATGGACACATTGTTTTACATTGCATTTCTGTTGCATATGTTTACTCAGCATATGGACACATTGTTTTACATTGCATTTCTGTTGCATATGTTTACTCAGCATATGGACACATTGTTTTACATTGCGTCTCTGTTGCATATGTTCCAGTAACATATGGACACATTGTTTTACAGCTCTACCTTGTATGTTTACTCTAGCATACTAGGTACATTATCTTCATCACATGCTTACATTTTGGTATGACATTTGGTTTGTTTAACGGGTCTATATAACATTCATTAACATTTGCTACGCCGCTCGGGAGTAAGTAGTGGTACCATAGGACTTGACAAATCCCATTCCTGACATCCCGGGTTTGTTTGGATGTAAGGAATGACTGAATCCGAATACAATTCTTTTGATAACCTTGACTGAAAGGGTTATCCGACTGTCTCAAGGCTTGAATGTTTGCGTTTAACATACTGCATAAGTGTATATATCAGTAAAGCATGCATTATTCTACAAAACATAACTTTGATTTAAACCAAGTTTTACTTCAATACTTTGTTTTGTTCATTTTTACTTATGGTTTAAGTAGTCTAAATTTTACTTACCATACATATCATTTTGGTTATACATTACTTGACTACTTTTGGACTATCAACATTTGACATGGTTTATACAAGGACTTTTGACTATTGGTTTAAACATAGACATTTGACATGGATATTTGACATAGACATTTGACTTGGATATTTGACATAGACATTTTGACATGATTTACATCTTGACATGAACATTTTACATTGTTTAGTTTGGTTTGATTAAGTGATTAAGTAACGATGCGTGTGTAATATGATACAAGCATGGTGGATACGCCGCTGGTACTTCCTATATATAAGTGTTTGTATGGTATTACATGTCGTCACGTTATTTGAATCATTTCAGTTTGAGACATAGAACATTTCATACAAATAACATACTTTTCACAAGACATTGATTTATAAACAACTTATCTTATACAAACACATTTTACTTGGTTATCCATTTAACCTTACATTTATTTATACTTATCATCTGATCTTATCGTTTTTCAAATGATTTAAAGACAAAGCAAATAACAAGGTTCATGACTAAACATTTTCTCAAACATAAGTCATGAAACCTATTTTCACAAAACCTATGTATCTCACCGGCATTTTTATGCTGACGTACCATATTTTCACATGTGTTTTTCAGGAGCTGTTGCATAAGATGATCAAGATATACATAGACAGACTTGGGCTTTAGTGACAATAAAAGATGCAAGACTAGTTAATTATGTTGTATTTATTTGTTTATTAAGACATTGTAACACTTTTAATCAATAAAACGAAACTTCAATTGCCATGGATTTGAAACAATTAATTCTGTTACAACACTCCCCGATATTTCCGCCACGTTTTGTATGTTCTACGTGGTCGGGGTGTGACACTTCAACTTCCGAAAGCTCCAAGCTTCCTAACTTAGCTTCTTACACCTTAGAACAAGCTTGGAATTATTGTAGGATGGATGAAAATGGAGATGGTATGATGATGGGGTGTGGCCGTGAGCTCCCAAGGGAGGAAGAGAAGTGTTTTTGAGTTGTGAAGATGATGAAGATACTAGTATTCCAAAGGGTGTTGTGTCTAGGAAAGTACTAACAAGATCACCCAAATTCCAAGGAGAGATTATGGAAGGGATTTAGTAGGATTTGGAAAAATCTTGTGGTGGGGTCCATGCTTGGGGACGGTTACATAAAGGGGGGGGGGTAAGTTGTAAATTGTTGGGGTAAGTAAGTAATTAGTGGGGTGTTAAGTGCAAAAGCTAGTGTTTAGTGTGTTACATTTATTATGCAATATGTTATAGTGTTCGGGAACCATAACTAGCTCAGAAAAAAGTGAAACAATGCTTTTAACAATATTTTTGTGTTCCGGGTAAAGTCCGGTTGTTCGGTTAGATACCGATCCGTTAAAGTGCTAAGTTATACCGTATAGTGTCCTTTATGTAACTTTTTGTGACACCTTAAATTCCCGACACTTAGGAAAGCATACAGGACCATTTTGCCATGTTTTTGCACATTACTAGCATTGTTAAAATGCTGAATTTTGATAATTAATGCAGAATTCTGCACTTTAAGTGGGTTTTAGGCACTTTCGGGCACCTAAACTATCACCTAGTGACGCAGTTTTATGGTCCTTACTTCCCTACACTCCATACTAGTGTAGTACCCTGTCTCTGGCTCATACTGGGCCTCAATATATTGTCTGTCTATGTGCTGGTATTGTCAGCATGTTTCTGAGTTATCCGCTCACTGTGCTAACTCTGCTTTGTGCATCAAGTATGTCACTAAAGTTTGTATGTAATGAATGTAGTGACAGTATGAAATGTGATGCATATGTATGTGTGTAACAAAAATCAGAAAGCAGTTTAAGTCATTAGTTGTAATTAAGCACAGTCATTAAGCATAAATCAATATTAATTAAACGTACGGATGCATGCAAATTTGACAGTTGTCACATTCTCCCCCTGTTAAGAAAATTTCGTCCTCGAAATTTGTACTACCTTAACTCCTTATGGTTACATCATGCGTGTATGTATATGAATAATACCGAGGTAGGTAATCACCATACCGAATCAAACCTTACTCACATCAGGTGAGTCCAAGAATATATAACAACCTGAATCCTATGGTTAAAAGGTGTGTGCTTTTAGCATTTGATGTCAAAGGTGCAAGACGTATTTGACGTATAGTCTAGTGTAATTCAGTTAACAGGGGTTTCACAAAAGAGGAGTTTTGACTAACAAGATCCTCAAACGATCGATCGCAATATGCAACGAGTTTTCACAAACCATAGCATCCGCTATATGAATTCAAAATCCACAACTCAAATGTAATAGTAAAATGATCTGTCAACTCCCGAGTAAATGAATGGTAAGGTTTAGTGTGTTGACATTCTTAAATTTCGAAAGTACACCGAATGAAATACAAGCGAATCTGGTGTATCATTGTCTTGATTCGTAGTTGCATCAGAAATGTTTAAATGACAGGTCAAACAAAAGTATATGTAGTTTCGTGTGAAACGGTTGACCATGATTAGCACAAGCTACAAGTTTGTAATGACACCACAAGGTGTCGCAATGACATAATTCAATAATAGTGGTGACTGAACAAGTTCACCGAGTTTGAAATCAAATGAAAGTGTACTGAGACAATCTGAAGATTTGATCTACACAATGTCATAAAGTTTCCAGTTAAGTACGGAACATCAAAGAATCACTGTTTTCGATCGGAGATGAAAAGTAATATGTACCGCGAGGCATTTGATCGACCATGAAAGAATCATTAGGAGGTACACTGTGATATGAAATGAATCTATGTACCTTTGCCTCAACACACAACTGTGTTGAGACCGATTTAATTGTGATAAACAAGTCGGATTTAGGGCAAGTCAATAAATAAACCATTAAATCCGTGTATGAGGTGCGTAACCAACTTAGCGCAAGCTTCAATCTTGTGAAAGTATCCCCACAAGGTGTCGTAACCAACAAACGACTTAGTGGAGTCGTAGACCAAACGAATCTACTATGACTCGTAAAGAAAGAATTTCTGCAAAAATATTTGAATATGATGCTCCCAATACATCATATGACGTCTTAAACTGAATATGCGAAATGGATAAGTTCAAGCAATTGAACTGGGTTTCAGCGTAACCTGACAATAAATGTATGTACCAACAAAGGAATCTTGGCATGGTCACAAAGATAAACCATGAATGTAACTTGAAATAAAAGAAGTTTCAAGGAAAGTGTGTTGACTTGATAGCAAGAGAGCCAACAATTACAATAATGTAGGTCATTCGAATCATAAACCAATAGTCAGCTTTGGCAAAATAATATTTGAACTTTAATGAAGCGTTTATTCGAAACGAAGCCTTATGCGTAGGCAAAAGGTGCATGCGTAACATATAATTTTCCAAGTAATGAAACAATGAGTATCTGCCAAAATGAAGAAATGACCAAATATCGAAGCAAATATGCGTTCTGTGACAACCCTCACTAAACCAGGTATCCGTACGACTTAATTAATAATTAATTACTGCTTAATTACTGTGCTTGTTTGAAATTACTGATGAACTGCTACTTGATTTCTGATACATGTATATACCTGCATCATACTTTACTTACCGTCACTACATTATTTACATGCTGAACCTTAGTGACAAACATGATGCACAAAAAGCACAGTAGCACTATAAACGGATAACCTATTGAACATGCTGATAGAGCCAGCATCAGGCAGACACTGCCTCTAAGGCCTGTATGAGCCAGAAATATTTTACTACACTAGTGGTGAGTGTAGGGATACAAGGGTTGTAGAACTGCGTCTCTAGGAATAAGTTACAATGACTGGATGTGCCTAAAACGAGCTCTAAGCACAAAAACTCAGCACTTTAATAAACAATCCAGCTTTTAGCTAACTAATAAAGTGCCAAAACATGAGAAAAATGTTACTAGACACTTTCCAAGGTGTCAGGAATAAGTTGTGTCACTAAAAATAATTATAACGACACTTTAAAGCTTGTCTAACGCTTTAACGGATTACTATCCAATCGAACAACCGGACTATACCCGGAACATGAAAATATTGTTAATAACATTATTTATCTTTTTCTGAGCCAGTTAGGGTCCCTGAATACCCTAACACCCACTGTAAAGCATGACACACTAGTAACCGGGTTAATCACTTAACTAACTAGATTAACCTAACTACATACTTAGTGTCTAGTTGAAATCTAACCAAATACCCCCCCCCCTAGCGAGTTCGGTCCTCATGGGGGACACCCTTGTCCTATTTGTTGATTATAATAATAAGTGTGCTTAATATCTAGGTAACACATTAACCATTGGTTAATGCTCATGATAATTGTCTATAAGAACAAGCTTTAAACCAACATAACCTTCACCACAACTCACAACACTTGAACACTCCCTCTCTCCCTCTCTCAAGACTCTCGGCCGAACACCCCCTCTACCATCCACCCATTTTCGATTTTTGATCATCTCATTCCAAGTTCATACAAGCGTTAAGGATCACGTATAAGGAGGCTTGGTGCAATCGGAAGGCGAAGGACCTCACTCTATTGCTTTTATCCTCTCATTTTGCGCTTAGATTCTTCCCTAGCCTCGAGCTAGTAGTAAGTTGCTTGAATCACACTCTCGAACTATTTTGAAGTGGTTAAAATGATATGTAACGGTTAAAAGTCGCAAACATACAAGATGAAGCATAAAAGTCTACTAAAAACACTAAAAGTGATGGTTAAAAGCTTGTTTGTTGTGTAAAACTTGTAGTAATTGATTTGTGTGATTATTTGGACCCGATCTACGTTGTGGTAGCTCGGATCGTCATTTAACCCGGGTTGGTCATGACCTTGGATCATGACATAAGGTTGTTTTGGAAGTAACAAGGGTTAAAGGATGAAACTCTACCACACACGAATCATGAACTTGTGTAAAAGCGATTTTGCTTGTGAAATTGTGTTTAAAACTAGTAGATCTACGTATCTACAAGCGGTACTTTCAAAGAACCAAGTATCAAAGAAATCGTGTTTTCTAAAGACGGATCTTACACTAACACGAATGATTTTTAGAACACACAAGTGTGTAAACACTTGTGTAGCACACACTTTCGACAAAATAACTATTTTTGAAAAAGATGACGAGAAGTTGTAAAGATGGAATTTCTTTAAAAATGGGGTTTTTACGAAACCGGATTGATTTATATAAAAATCCACTAAAAGTAATGGAATTTACTTTCTATTCTCGGATAAAACGCAAGTTCATGTAATTTATGCGATATACATACTTATTTACTAGTTTGTTGTTTTTGACATTGTTTTGATCGAATGAAAAGAATGTTGGTTTGATTTATGAAAGAAAATGATACGCTTAAAAGCGTGGCCACCTCCAGTTACAGAGGAAACTCTGGCGAAATTTTTCTAAAAACCTAACACTTAGAATTATTTTCACTATAAGTGTTAGAAATACTTTTCGACTTATTTTCAAATTATAGATTTCGCCACGACTTTATTTACAAAACATCGGAGGTGGGATTTCACAAAATAAAACTTGGTAAATATATATTTAGTATATATTTTTCATAAAGTCACGTGATATGTGTTTATGATTATTTTGTGAAAATACTAGTATTATTTTTAGGGTAAAAATAATACTAACGAATGATAATGGATCCAAAATAATACGAACGTCTCTACGATAGATATATAAGTTACACCGGTAATTATTATTACCACTCGATCATTAAAACGTAACTTACGCATATTAAGAAAATATGACTTAACGCGTATTTTTGTCAAGGTATTATTTTGGGAAAATTTATGTAATAGAAAATATAATATTTTTGAGAAGAATAATTATATTTTTGGAGTTAGAAATAAAATATATTTTAAGTGAGACTTAATAATATATTTCGAACACACATGTATTAAATCCCCCATCCTTGGGAAGGAAAATGATTACCAAGTATATACAGAATATAAACACGAAATAGTTGTCTAACTATTTCCCAAAAACTTAAACCATAAAGCTAAGGCACGACCGTCCGTCTAATAGAATTAGTACGTGTAGGTCGTCACACGGCTACTTGATCAGGAGACATACTTGGTAGAGACGCACCACTGTGAGTTCATGTCCCCTTTTTCTCTTAACTGTTTTCAGTTTTCTAAACTGCGGGGGTGAAATACATGTTACTATGATTACGAGTACTTTATACATGGTATGGTTAGCGTAAGGAGGGTTACTACTTAGATCATGTGAGTGGGTAGGCGGGAACTGGAGACCATTAATCCTCATTGTAGGACCAAGGGACGTAAGCGGTAGATCTATCTGGGTGTAGCGAGCCCAGCCCCAGGCCCAAACAGAACGGACCTCGGGGTGACTTTGTACCCAACGCTAAATCTGCTAGGTTTGAGTCTTCCTACTTGCACTTCACACATATCAATGGCCTTGCAAACCATTGGTGATCTCTTTTTCCTTATTTGCTACATACCAGGGATTTTTATACTTACAAGTGTTTTACATACTCGCTACACATGAACTCGCTCAACATTATTGTTGATTTTTCAACTTACATGTATTTCAGGGAATTAAAGGATCTGGCGCGGTATGACACGTTTTCCCGCTGCACTAGTTACGAGGTCATCCGGGTTTGGGGAATGTGACTCTTTCCTGGACAAGTCACAGTCCTTAAACTGTGTTTATGTCATGTTGATGTTTGTGTTTGTTGAACAATGTCGTTAGGATGTGTTTCCGTTAAGACAATGTGGTTGTATTTGGTTTTTAAAACTTAATTAAATGGATGATCTTGCATGGTTTTATTTCATATAGCTTTGTTATGGTTAAGCTATGGTATTAAGAAGTCACACCAAATTAACCACGCTTCCGCAAAGCCAGGGTGTGACAGCTTGGTATCAGAGCTCTGATCATAGCGAACTAGGATTCCTTCTCGAGTCTAGACTATGATCACCAGGGCTCTCACGAAAACATTTTTACTGCATACCACTTAAGTCCAGATCCAAAAACTTTTTTTTTACAAACAAATGTTGAGCACATTTTATTTATTATTTATAGGCTCAGTCTTGGAGGCTGAGGCTCGGTCTAGGAGGCCGAGGCTCGGTCTGGGAGGCCGAGGTAGCTGGCTAGTGGGACTAGGAGAATTGGCTAGTGGGACTAGGAGAATTGGCTAGTGGGACTAGGAAGAGCAGTCTGGGAGGCTGGGAGGCTAGTGGGACTAGGAGAATTATTTGAATGCTTACTTGGTGACTTATGTGATTAATTGATTGTATGATTGACTGTTTGTGCATGTTTGTATTTATGTTACAGACACCATGGACACCTCTGGCACAGGTGACTCAGACACCACAGGACCTAGACCTATAGTATCAGATGACCTAGAGTCTTCAGAGCACGAGGTCCACACATCCGACGTTACTAGCACGGACAAGGACGACTTTCAGCCCTTTGCTTTACCTGATGGTGCTGATGAGCTCGCTGATGGCCCTTTGGCCGGGGACCTACCGTTAGTGGAGATCCCTGCTCCCATACCACTTGCTTCATATCCTGCTTACGATTTGCTTCTCGACGCCGACGATGATGACGACGTCGATCTGTATGATGATGAGCCCTTAGAGGAGGATGTTTAGGGCGAGGCCCTTCTTGCTGCTGGTGATCTCTTGATGATCGTAGATGCTCCCGCCGAGGAGTCACCTGCTCACTCTCCGGTCCCAGACTCTTCCGAGTCTGTGGCCTCCGCACCTTCACACACCCAGAGTGCGCAGCACTTCTCACATGGATCAGATCCCGACCAGGCATCCTCTGTCGCCCCTATTCCTAGTTTTGCTTTCGACCACGATGATGTGGAGGATTCCGATCCTGTCTTTCCCCCAGGATTCGACCCAGATGAGGATATAGAGTTTATACCCATGGATCAGCCTATGGAGGATCCAGTCGACCCAGTTGACCCAGTTGATCCCATCGACCCTGAGTTTGATTTTGAGATGGCCTTTGATGATCCCGAGCAGCCACTAGACCCTGCTCCTGACCCAGTGCTTGAGCATGACCCTGCTCATGCTGGCATGCCTATTGAGCCTGTCATTGCTGACCCACCCATTGATGATCACCCTGCAGATGCACCACTACTAGAGGGTGACTATGTTATTGCTGCTGATCATGTTGATCCCCCACTTATTGCTGATGCACCAGTTGACCCTCTTGTTGCACCTCACCTTGACCCTATGCCTGTACGGTTTGATCGAGCACTTTTTGAGGCACAGATTGACCCACGAGATGAGCACGCCCAGTGTGGGTGGATTCCTGCTGATGACGAGGTCCCACCTATTCCCCCTCAGATCACTGATACCCGTCACATTGATACCTCCTTTTCATTTCCTCGGTTTACACCTCCAGCGCGACCTGGAGAGGGTTCTTCGGCTCACCCTTTTGGACATGTACCGGTATCTATCCCTGCTATACCACCGTCTGCTACTTTTCCCCCTGTTTCTCCATTTCATGTGGCACCTTTTGATCCAGCCAGTGAGCCGTTTCTCTGGACGTCACCTTCTGTTATGCCACCGACCGACCCCTACCATTCTTTCCATATGGGGTATACTATTGAGGACGTTTTGATGTCTTTTGTCGCCCAGCATGAGGCACACACGCAGCGCATTCAGGAGCTTGAGAGAGCCCAGCCGCCGCCGTGTCAGTGCCAGGGTCAGACCCACTCTCCTTTGCAGCCCTCTCAACCTTTACCACCAGACTATGCTGCACGCCTTTTTGCCCTAGAGCAGCAGGTTGCTTCTTGGTTGCGTACCCAGAGAGCCATGGAGGAGGACTGGCTCCAGTTGCGTCGTTTGTTCTACACTCACTTTCCCCCTCCTCCACCGCCATCCGTGTAGAGCTCTTCAGTACCGTATGGGTAGACGCTGGTGAGAAGACGGCGATTGCTTTTGACTGCACAACATTTTTGGAGACTACATTATGATTCTGACTTTTGTTGATGTATATGGGATGTATTGACACTGATTTGATATAGTTTTTGGACTAGGGTGATGTAGCCCTTAGTCGACTGATGTTGTATGACACTGTGATGTACTTGTACGCTTACTATGTGGTCTCAATATATGGCAATCGCAGTATTCTCATCATATGTGATATTTTGATTGATTATTTATGTTTTATAACATGGGATGTTGTGTGATTGATATGATTATAACATGAGATGTTATGTACTATTACTATCATAATAAAGCGTACGTATTATAACATGGAATCTTTATTATGGCCTGACCAACGTAAACCCATCTTTTAGAAGATGCCGCCGAGACGTCAAACGCCGTTGCCTACCAATGAGGCAGAACTCCAACAAGTCATCGCTGCTGCCATCGCACAATACGCCGTCTCGCAAGGAGGACCCAGCGGAAGCTGCTCAAACAACAATGGCAACAATAATCCACCTCATGGGTGCACCTACAAGCAGTTTCTAGACTGCAAACCGGTCAACTTTGATGGCACAGGAGGTGCTGTCGCCTTTGTTCGTTGGGCTGAGAAAACTTAATCTGTTCTTCGCATGAGCAAATGCGCACTAGACCAGCAAGTCACCTACATTTATGGGCTATTCTTGGATGGAGCCCTCTCTTGGTGGAATTTGCAAGTACAGACACTTGGTGAAGCTGCTGCCTACGCACTAACCTGGACCGAACTGAAGGAACTCATGCGCAAAAAGTACTGCTCTCGCGCGGAAATCCAAAGATTGGAAACTGAGTTCTGGCATTTGAAAATGGAAGGTCCAAAGATCGCAGAATACGTTCAGAGGTTCCATGACTTATCGCATGTGGTACCCTACATGGAAACTCCGGAGTTCAAGCGGATTGAACGTTTCATTTGGGGATTAGCTCCTCAAATCATAAGCATGGTGACCTCATCCAAGCGTGCGACAATTACTGAGGCAATCGATTTGAGCGTGGCTCTCACTGAGGAGGCTATCCGCCTGAACAAGTTTTCTGATGTTGAGCAAAAGAAGAAAGAGACTCACGTCGAGTCATCCGGAGGTAACAAACGAAAGTTCTCGAACTTCAAACAAGGCACTAGTGGGGTTGTTAAGAAAGGAGAGCCAAACGCGCCAGCTCAGGTTACAGCTGGTGGTGGAAAGAAAGGAAAGGGATATATGGGCACCCAACCCAAGTGCAACACCTGCCAGCGTCACCATTCTGGCCGATGCGGGCCAAAGGTATGTGAAGCTTGTGGAAAGACTGGTCACTTGAAGGATTCTTGTTGGGCTAGTGCTGGCCGGGGAGGCAAAGGAGGATTTGGGAATAGAAATAATAATCGTGGCGGTATTGGGAATCGCCCACAGGGGAACAATGGAGGAAACGGGAACCGAGGCAACAATGCGAATCAAGCTGGTAATGCGAACCAAAACAACAACCAAGCTGGAAATGGAGGTGGAAACGGGCAAAGACTTGGATGCTTTAACTGTGGAGATATTGGGCATTTTAAAAGGGACTGCCCAGAGTTGAACCAAGCCCGTGGAAGAGTGTTCCATATTGAAGCAAGGGAAGCGCGCCAGGATCCCAATGTTGTCACTGGTACGTTCCCTGTAAACCAACGCTATGCATCCGTTTTATTTGATACTGGCGCCGATTATAGCTTCGTGTCGTTAGAATTTAAGAATATGCTTGGTTTAACCGCTAGTAAGTTAGATATTCCCTACTCAATCGAATTGGCCAATGGAAAGTTAGTAGAAGCCAATGAAGTGATCAGAGGTTGTGTGATCGAATTGGGAGAGCGCGAGTTTGCTCTGGATCTACTACCAGTCCAGTTGGGAAGCTTCGACGTGGTGGTAGGAATGGATTGGTTATCAGGCAACAAGGCTGAGATAGTTTGTCACGAAAAGGTCGTTCGTATCCCAACCGAAGATGGCGAAACAATTGTGGTACATGGCGAAAAGCGCGATACGCCGTTAAGAATTATCAGCTGCCTGAAAGCACGGAAGTGTTTGTAAAAAGGGTGTGCTGCCTTCCTGGCACACATTGTAGACAAGAAAGCTGCAGAACTGAAGATCGAAGACATCCCTGTCGTGAGGGAATATCCAGAAGTCTTCCCAGAGGACTTACCTGGACTGCCACCTCAGAGGCAAGTAGAGTTTCACATCGATTTAGTTCCAGGCGCCGCGCCTATGGCTAAGGCACCTTATAGACTTGCTCCGTCTGAGATGCAAGAACTGTCGACATAACTTCAAGAGTTGTTAGACAAGGGATTTATCTAACCAAGCTTCTCGCCTTGGGGAGCTCCAGTTTTGTTTGTCAAGAAGAAGGACGGTAGTTTTCGTATGCGTATTGACTACCGGGAGTTGAACAAACTGACGATCAAGAATAGATACCCTCTGCCAAGGATTGATGATCTGTTTGATCAACTGCAAGGTTCAAGCTTTTACTCAAAGATCGACTTGCGATCTGGATACCATCAGTTAAGGATACAAGAGGAAAGTATTCCGAAGACAGCCTTCAGAACTCGTTATGGACACTACGAGTTCCTTGTTATGCCGTTTGGTTTGACAAACGCACCTGCAGTCTTTATGGACTTGATGAATAGAGTTTGCAAGCCGTACTTGGATAAGTTCGTGATAGTGTTCATCGATGATATCTTGATTTATTCTAGAACAAAGGCTGAGCACGAACAGCATTTAAGAGCTATTTTGGGAGTTGCTGAAGAAAGAACAGTTGTATGCCAAGTTCTCTAAGTGCGAGTTTTGGCTACGTGAAGTACAATTTCTTGGACACATGGTGAACGGAGACGGAATCCACGTGGATCCAACCAAGATCGAAGCGATCAAGAATTGGGAAACGCCAAAGACGCCAACCGAGATTCGATAATTCTTGGGTTTGGCTGGCTACAATCGAAGATTCATTGAGGATTTTTCAAAAATCGCTCAACCATTGATGCTCCTCACGTAGAAAGATAAGAAGTTTGATTGGGGAATCAAATAGGAAGAAGCGTTCCAGATATTGAAGGATAAGCTCTTCAATGCGCCAATCTTAGCACTACCGGAAGGTACAGTTGATTTTGTGGTATACTGTGACGCTTCGCGTCAAGGATTGGGTTGTGTGTTGATGCAACGCCAAAAGGTTATTGCTTACGCATCGCGTCAATTGAAAGTACATGAAAAGAACTATACCACACATGATTTGGAACTTGGCGCAGTGGTATTTGCTTTAAAGATCTGGAGACACTACCTATATGGTACGAAATGTACAATTTTTACAGATCATAAGAGCCTACAACACATATTCAATCAGAAGGAGCTGAATATGAGGCAAAGATGATGGGTTGAGTTGCTAAACGATTACGACTGCGAGATAAAGTATCATCCAGGGAAGGCGAATGTGGTCGCCGATGCCCTAAGTCGAAAGGAGAGGATCAAGCCCATAAGGGTTAGGGCTTTAGAAATGATTATCTGAACCGATCTTTCCTTGCGCATTCGTGCCGCGCAGAAAGAAGCTCTTAAGGAAGGAAATCTTGAAGAAGAATATCTCCGTGGGATGGAGAAGCTACTGGTACCAAACGAGGAAGGAACGTTATGTTTTGAGAAAAGGATTTGGGTTCCTCTGTTTGGTGGTTTAAGGAAAGTTATTTTTGATGAAGCTCACAAATCACGGTACTCTATCCATCCAGGAGCGGATAAGATGTACCAAGACCTCAAGGATTACTATTGGTGGCCTAGGATGAAAGGCGATGTTGCTGTTTATGTGAGCAAATGTTTAACATGCGCTAAGGTTAAAGCCGAATATCAGAAGCCTTCAGGACTTCTGCAACAACCTGAGATTCCCAAGTGGAAATAGGAACAAATCTCAATGGATTTTATTACAAAGTTGCCAAGAACGCCAAGGGGTCATGACACTATCTGGGTGATAGTTGACCGCCTAACAAAGTCAGCACACTTTCTGCCAATCAAAGAGAAGGATAACACTGGCAAATTGGCTGAAATTTACATGAGAGAGATCGTCGCACGTCATGGAGTGCCTCTCTCAATCATCTCTGATAGAGACGGAAGATTTGTGTCAAGGATATGGCAATCCTTCCAAGAAGCTTTTGGCTCACAATTAAATCTGAGCACTGCGTTTCATCCGCAGACCGACGGGCAAAGCGAGCGGACGATACAGACTTTGGAAGACATGCTGAGAGCGTGTGTTATGGATTTGGGCGGTAGCTGGGATAAGCATTTGCCTTTGGTCGAATTTTCATACAACAACAGCTACCACACCAGTATTGGTGCCATGCCATTCGAAGCTCTTTACGGACGCAAGTGTCGATCACCCCTATGTTGGGCTGACGCAGGTGATAGGCAGCTTGCTGGTCCCGAAATCGTCCAAGAGACGACAGACAAGATTGCGCAGATTCGAAAACGCATCGAAGCAGCTCGCGAAAGACAGAAAGCCTATGCAGATCCAAACCGGAAACACTTGGAATTCCAAGTTGGAGAAATGGTTTTATTGAAAGTTTCACCCTGGAAGGGTGTGGCACGCTTCGGAAAGCGTGGGAAGTTAAATCCGCGCTACATTGGTCCTTTCAGAATTTTGGAAAGAATAGGACTGGTAGCATACAAGCTGGACTTACCTGCTGAACTCCATTCAGTTCACGATACATTTCATGTATCCAACCTGAAGAAAAGTCCAATTCAAGATAACATTGCCATTCCCATTGACGAGATTCATGTTGACGACATGCTCCATTTCGTTGAAGAACCGGTTGAGGTTACGGATTGGAAAGTAAACAAGACCCGCCGGAGCAGTGTCAAGCTCGTCAAAGTTCGTTGGAATGCCAGACATGGTCCAGAATACACCTGGGAGCGTGAGGACCGGATGAAAGAGAAATACCCCCACTTATTTCCTAAGAACCCTGCATCTACAAGCAGAACTTAAAATTTCGGGACGAAATTTTTCTAACGGGGGGAGAATGTGACAACCCTCACTAAACCAGGTATCCGTACGACTTAATTAATAATTAATTACTGCTTAATTACTGTGCTTGTTTGAAATTACTGATGAACTGCTACTTGATTTCTGATACATGTATATACCTGCATCATACTTTACTTACCATCACTACATTATTTACATGCTGAACCTTAGTGACAAACATGATGCACAAAAAGCACAGTAGCACTATAAACGGATAACCTATTGAACATGCTGATAGAGCCAGCATCAGGCAGACACTGCCTCTAAGGCCTGTATGAGCCAGAAATATTTTACTACACTAGTGGTGAGTGTAGGGATACAAGGGTTGTAGAACTGCGTCTCTAGGAATAAGTTACAATGACTGGATGTGCCTAAAACGTGCTCTAAGCACAAAAACTCAGCACTTTAATAAACAATCCAGCTTTTAGCTAACTAATAAAGTGCCAAAACATGAGAAAAATGTTACTAGACACTTTCCAAGGTGTCAGGAATAAGTTGTGTCACTAAAAATAATTATAACGACACTTTAAAGCTTGTCTAACGCTTTAACGGATTACTATCCAACCGAACAACCGGACTATACCCGGAACATGAAAATATTGTTAATAACATTATTTATCTTTTTCTGGGCTAGTTAGGGTCCCTGAATACCCTAACACCCACTGTAAAGCATGACACACTAGTAACCGGGTTAATCACTTAACTAACTAGATTAACCTAACTACATACTTAGTGTCTAGTTGAAATCTAACCAAATACCCCCCCCCCCCTAGCGAGTTCGGTCCTCATGGGGGACACCCTTGTCCTATTTGTTGATTATAATAATAAGTGTGCTTAATATCTAGGTAACACATTAACCATTGGTTAATGCTCATGATAATTGTCTATAAGAACAAGCTTTAAACCAACATAACCTTCACCACAAATCATAACACTTGAACACTCCCTCTCTCCCTCTCTCAAGACTCTCGGCCGAACACCCCCTCTACCATCCACCCATTTTCGATTTTTGATCATCTCATTCCAAGTTCATACAAGCGTTAAGGATCACGTATAAGGAGGCTTGGTGCAATCGGAAGGCGAAGGACCTCACTCTATTGCTTTTATCCTCTCATTTTGCGCTTAGATTCTTCCCTAGCCTCGAGCTAGTAGTAAGTTGCTTGAATCACACTCTCGAACTATTTTGAAGTGGTTAAAATGATATGTAACGGTTAAAAGTCGCAAACATACAAGATGAAGCATAAAAGTCTACTAAAAACACTAAAAGTGATGGTTAAAAGCTTGTTTGTTGTGTAAAACTTGTAGTAATTGATTTGTGTGATTATTTGGACCCGATCTATGTTGTGGTAGCTCGGATCGTCATTTAACCCGGGTTGGTCATGACCTTGGATCATGACATAAGGTTGTTTTGGAAGTAACAAGGGTTAAAGGATGAAACTCTACCACACACGAATCATGAACTTGTGTAAAAGCGATTTTGCTTGTGAAATAGTGTTTAAAACTAGTAGATCTACGTATCTACAAGCGGTACTTTCAAAGAACCAAGTATCAAAGAAATCGTGTTTTCTAAAGACGGATCTTACACTAACACGAATGATTTTTACAACACACAAGTGTGTAAACACTTGTGTAGCACACACTTTCGACAAAATAACTATTTTTGAAAAAGATGACGAGAAGTTGTAAAGATGGAATTTCTATAAAAATGGGGTTTTTACGAAACCGGATTGATTTATATAAAAATCCACTAAAAGTAATGGAAATTACTTTCTATTCTCGGATAAAACGCAAGTTCATGTAATTTATGCGATATACATACTTATTTACTAGTTTGTTGTTTTGGACATTGTTTTGAACGAATGAAAAGAATGTTGGTTTGATTTATGAAAGAAAATGATACGCTTAAAAGCGTGGCCACCTCCAGTTACAGAGGAAACTCTGGCGGAATTTTTCTAAAAACCTAACACTTAGAATTATTTTCACTATAAGTGTTAGAAATACTTTTCGACTTGTTTTCAAATTATAGATTTCGCCACGACTTTATTTACAAAACATCGGAGGTGGGATTTCACAAAAAAAAAACTTGGTAAATATATATTTAGTATATATTTTTCATAAAGTCACGTGATATGTGTTTATGATTATTTTGTGAAAATACTAGTATTATTTTTAGGGTAAAAATAATACTAACGAATGATAATGGATCCAAAATAATACGAACGTCTCTACGATAGATATATAAGTTACACCGGTAATTATTATTACCACTCGATCATTAAAACGTAACTTACGCATATTAAGAAAATATGACTTAACGCGTATTTTTGTCAAGGTATTATTTTGGGAAAATTTATGTAATAGAAAATATAATATTTTTGAGAAGAATAATTATATTTTTGGAGTTAGAAATAAAATATATTTTAAGTGAGACTTAATAATATATTTCGAACACACATGTATTAAATCCCCCATCCTTGGGAAGGAAAATGATTACCAAGTATATACATAATATAAACACGAAATAGTTGTCTAACTATTTCCCAAAAACTTAAACCATAAAGCTAAGGCACGGCCGTCCGTCTAATAGAATTAGTACGTGTAGGTCGTCACACAGCTGCTTGATCAGGAGACATACTTGGTAGAGACGCACCACTGTGAGTTCATGTCCCCCTTTTCTCTTAACTGTTTTCAGTTTTCTAAACTGCGGGGGTGAAATACATGTTACTATGATTACGAGTACTTTATACATGGTATGGTTAGCGTAAGGAGGGTTACTACTTAGATCATGTGAGTGGGTAGGCGGAAACTGGAGACCATTAATCCTCATTGTAGGACCAAGGGACGTAAGCGGTAGATCTATCTGGGTGTAGCGAGCCCAGCCCCAGGCCCAAACAGAACGGACCTCGGGGTGACTTTGTACCCAACGCTAAATCTGCTAGGTTTGAGTCTTCCTACTTGCACTTCACACATATCAATGGCCTTGCAAACCATTGGTGATCTCTTTTTCCTTATTTGCTACATACCAGGGATTTTTATACATACAAGTGTTTTACATACTCACTACACATGAACTCGCTCAACATTATTGTTGATTTTTCAACTTACATGTATTTCAGGGAATTAAAGGATCTGGCGCGGTATGACACGTTTTCCCGCTGCACTAGTTACGAGGTCATCCGGGTTTGGGGAATGTGACTCTTTCCTGGACAAGTCACAGTCCTTAAACTGTGTTTATGTCATGTTGATGTTTGTGTTTGTTGAACAATGTCGTTAGGATGTGTTTCCGTTAAGACAATGTGGTTGTATTTGGTTTTTAAAACTTAATTAAATGGATGATCTTGCATGGTTTTATTTCATATAGCTTTGTTATGGTTAAGCTATGGTATTAAGAAGTCACACCAAATTAACCACGCTTCCGCAAAGCCAGGGTGTGACACGTTCGCTCTCAGCGAAGGAAATCAACGCGATGCAACTACCATAAAGAGGAGTAGAGATGCATACATCTACTAGCTAGAAGTGAAAGTGAAGACTTTAACAAAATAAATTTGAAGTACTTTCTGTTTGGTTAACTGAAATAGCATGTATGTCAGGATAAAGGCATTTGCTTGAGTTAACAGATGTGGTTCCTAAGCATCAACCTTTACGAGTTTGGACCTGGGTTCCCATAGATCCTAGAGGTCATATGTACATACACGTATTTGATTTTTATATCAACCAATCAGGCAATAGCATAGCATATCCAAGTAATTTGGGAATTATGTTTAATGAGAGCATAGAAAGCAAGCACGTAGCATTATAATTATAGCACACACATATAGATCAATAACGTGCTTAACGAAGACATAGCGACTGAGTTTTCATTGGTTATTGGCCACAAAGTGTTGTCGCATGTTTAATGATGATTGGCTCTCATTATTCTCCGACCACAATTGCATTGTCTTACAAAATGTATCACATCAAAAGGGACACAGGGTCACCCTACCCTTGCCCAACAAGTATATCAGTGTATCAAAATTACGTAGTCAGATGTGGTCTTCAAAAGTCTCCACAATCTCGGCTTATCATTAGTGTCTGTAATGCAATCCGCATAATCCAGAAACCAAATATACTGGTGACGGAGGTGGAGGAGGAAAGAAAGTAGACTGCTAACATGCGTGAACTCCTCCTCGAGTTTGTATATACGTCAAAGTAATTAACTGATCTGCTGCTCGACAATAAAGAAACGAGCATCAAAACCTGGGAGAGGTGTAATAGCAGCAGGTGAGAGCGTCAAAAGGAATCTTGATGAATGTGGAGGATTAAAGTATACTGACAATAGACAGTGTGGAGAACGTGTTGTCAGCTCAAGCTCCAAAACTCTACGACTTGTATCTTTAAACTGTATTCGATGCGACAAGGGCAACTCATTCTGTGTATAGCCTCCATAGTGTGAAAGATGGCAAGGATCTAAAATCAGCATAGTGTAGTATAGGAACCATCGAAATGGCTAGTCCAGCGATGTAGAGGTGAAAGTAGCAACGGTGCGGCCTGTGAGGTCGAGGAAAACGCTTCTGTAGCAAAAGGATCATCATGCGGGTGCTGACCCGGAGCGCCTTTCCAGGGTTGCGGGTATGTCCTGAAAGAAAGCGGCAGACATGTCGGCGCAATGGACGTCGGTTTCCAAAGGAGCAACATCAGCGGATGCAGGTGCAGGAACAAGTGTCCCAACAAAAGAGAAGGTCATCAGGTGCACGTACTGGGTCAGGTATAAGGGGTGAAATGTCTGGTAGGCCAAAAGAAACAGGGTCATGATTAATCAAGGGTGCAGGATCAGCAGGTGCGACATCAAGCTGGCCCAAAAAGGTGCAGAAGCTAGCTCAGGAGCAGGCTCTGGGTCGTGTAACGGTGTGGTGCCTCGAGCAGGTGATAGTGCAGCAGTCATAACGTCGTCGTCACCTGCGTCAGTAGTAGAAAGCTGTGATCCGGCCGTCTATAAGGCTGCAGATGTCACAGACTCAAAGGAGTCTGAAATCGAGTGTATACTAAAATCAGAGGATGGCTTGACAACAGGGGTCTCAGAAGTGAAATTTGTAATAACGTTTTCGTCTAACTTTCCATCATCATGGGCATCATCAGGAGGACCATCAATAAACATGTCATTATCAACCATTCGTCGAGTAGTCAGCCTTTGGAAGGAATGTCCATAGGGGGCGCATTGTCGAGGGTCGGAGTCATGGTGTGCTCACCATCGGGATGACCAGTGATGAAGTGGTCATGGGCGGAAACAAGAGTGACAGAAGGATTCTTGTCAGAGAAACCATCAGCATGGGTAAAGTATCACCAAAATCTGGTAGCGCAGACTGTTGGAAGTCGTCCTCGTCAGTGGTCTGCATATCAGGATCACTCTCAGTGTCTGACATAAATATCGCTGGCGCAGATGCAGTCTCCTTATCTGTGGCGGTAGCCGTAGGGTTATCAATGTCTGGTAACTCGCTTTCTAAGTAGAGTGATATGTGTGCCGGTACATAATAGTCATAGCATGTATATTCATAGTAATCATTTAGTATACTGCAACAAAGACAATTCATCATGTAATCATGTATCCACATTATTCTTTATAAAACTTTCTATCCTTCCTAGTCTATCAGACTAAGCCTCCCAGTCTCTCAGACTGAACTCCCTAGTCTCTCAGACTAAACTTCCTGGTTTCCCAAACTGAACTACCCAGTCTCTCAAACTAACTCCCTGGTCTCTAAGACTAAACTTCCTGGTTTCCCAAACTGAACTACCCAGTCTCTCAGACTAACTCCCTGGTCTCTAAGACCAACTCCCTTGTCTCTAAGACCAACTCCCTGGTCTCTAAGACCAAATTCCCTGGTCTCTAAGACCAATTCCCTGGTCTCTAAGACCAAATTTCCCCAGTCTCTAAGACTAAATTTTTCCCCAGTCTCTAAAACTGTTCCTCCCTCAGTCTCTAAGACTGGTCCTCCCTCAGTCTCTAAGACTGGTCCTCCCTCAGTCTCTAAGACTGGTCCTCCCTCAGTCTCGAAGACTGGTCCTCCCTCAGTCTCTAAGTGTCACACCCTGGCTTTGCGGAAGCGTGGTTAATTTTTGGTGTGACTTCTTAATACCATAGCTTAACCATAACAAAGCTATATGATGTAAAACCGTGCAAGATCATCCATCCGATTAAGTTTTGAAAACCAAATACAATAACATTGTTTTAACTGAAACATGTTCTAACGACATTATTCGACAAACATTGACATGACAGAACACAGTTTAAGGATTGTGACTTGTCCAGGAAAGAATCACAACTCCCCAAACCCAGATGACCTCATGACTAGTGCAGCGGAAAACGTTCCATACCGTGCCAAATCCGTTAATTTCCTGAAATACATGTAAGTTGAAAAATCAACAATAATGTTGAGCGAGTTCATGTGTAAGTGAGTAAATAAACCTTTGTGAGTATAAAAATCCTGGTATGTAGCAATAAGGAAAAAGTGATCGTCAATGGGTTGCAAAGCCACTGATGTTTGTGAAGTGCAAGTAGGAAGACTCAAACCTAGCGTATTTGGCGATGGGTACTAAGTCACCACCTGGTCCATTATGCGGGCTCAGGGGTTGGGTTCGCTACACCCAGATAGATCTACCGCTTACGTCCCTCGGTTCCTACAATGAGGATTAATGGTCTCCAGTTCACGCCTACCCACTCACATGATCTAAGTAATAACCCTCCTTACGCTAACCATACCATGTATAAAGTACTCGTAATCATAGTAACATGTATTTCACCCCCGCAGTTTAGAAAACTGAAAACAGTTAAGAGAAAAGGGGGACATGAACTCACTGTGGTGCGTCTCTACCAAATATGTCTCCAAATCCAACAGCTGTGTGACGACCTACACGTACTAATTCTATTAGACGGACGGCCGTGCCTTAGCTTTATGGTTTAAGTTCTTGGGAAATAGTTAGTCAACTATTTCGAGTTTATATTCTGTACATACTTGGTAGTCATTTTCCTTCCCAAGGATGGGGGATTTAATACATGCGTGTAATATTCGAAATACGTTATTAAGTCTCACTTAATAAATATTTTATTTCTAACTCCAAAATATAAATATTCTTCTCAAAAATATTATATTTTTACTTCGCAAAATTCTCCCAAAATAATACTTTGTCAAATATACGCGTTCATAATTATTTCTGTAAAATGCGTAAGTTACGTTTTAACGTTCGAGTGGTAATAAGAATTAGCGATGTAACTTATATATTTATCGTAGAGTCGTTCGTATTATTTTGGATCCCTTAACATTCGGTAGTATTATTTTTACCCTAAAAATAATACTAGTATTTTCACAAAATAATCATAAACACATGACAAGTGTCGTTAAGAAAAATATATACTAGATATATATTTATCGCGTTTTATTTTGTGAAATCCCACCTCCGATATTTTGTAAATAAAGTTGTGGCGAAAACAAGTCGAAAAGTATTTCTAACACTTATAGTGGAAATAATTCCAAGTGTTAGGTTTTTAGAAAAATTTCGCCAGAGTTTCCTCTGTAACTGGAGGTGGCCACGCTTTCAAGCGTATCATTTTCTTTTGTAAATCAATTCAACAATTTTCTTATTCGATCAAAATGATATCCAACACATCAATCTAGTAAATAAACATGTAAATCGTAAAGATTGCATGAACTTGTAATTTACTCAAAAATGTGTAGTAAAGATCCTTACTTTTAGTGTATCTTTATATAAATAAATCCGGTTTCATAGAAACCTCGTTTTTAGAGAAGTTCCGTCTTTACAACTTCCGGTCATCTTTTACAAAAATGGTTATTTTGTCGAAACTTTGTGTTTCACAAGTGTTTACACACTTGTGTGTTCCAAAAATCATTCTAGTTATCATAAGATCCGTCTTTAGAAAACATGATTTTTCTTGACACTTGGTCCTTTGAAAATACCGCTTGTAGATATGTAGATCTACTAGTTTTAAATACTATTTCACAAGTAAAATCACTTTTACACAAGTTCATGGTTCGGGTGTGGTAGAGTTTCATCTTTTAACCCTTGTTTCTTTCATAACAACCTTATGTCATGATCCAAGAACATGACTAAACCGGGTTGAATGATGATCCGAGCCACCACAACATAGATCGGGTCCGAATAACCACACAAATCAATTACTACAACATTTACACAACTTTTGAGCTTTTAACCAACATTCTTAGCGTTTTAAATAGACTTTTAAACTTCAACTTGTAGGTTCATGACTTTTATCCGTTACAAATCGTATTAACCACTTTAAAATAGTTCACGAGAGTGATTTAAGTAACATACCACTAGCTCGAGGCTAGGGAAGAACCTAAGCGCAAATGGGTTGGATAAAAGCAAGACAAAGAGCTCCTTCGCGTTCCGTTTGCACCAAGCTTCCTAATACGAGACCCTTAACACTTGTAGATGCTTGAAATATGAAGATCAAAATCGAAAATATGATGGATGATATAGGGGTGTTTGGCCGTGAGCTTTCTAGAGAGAGAGAGGGAGTTTTGTTGGGTGAGATGTTAAGTGAAAGTTATGGTGGATTATGTAGGTTACTTATAGACAAAACATAGGATTATTAACCAATGGTTATTGTGTCCTCTAGATATGGGACAAGTATGATTAAAATAATCAAAAGAGTACAAGATGTGGTCACAATGTGACCGAGTTCGGCCAAGGGGGGGCGGGGTCTTGGTTAGTTTCCAACTAGATAGTTAGGATAAAGTTAGGTTAATTTAGGGATTAACCCGGTTACTAGTGTGTAATGTGTTATGACGGGTGTTAGGGTATTCAGGGACCCTAACTGGCTCAGAAAAAGGGTAAATAATGAAAATGACAATATTTTCATGTTTCGGATATAGTCCGGTTGTTCGGTTGGATAGTAATCCGTTAAAGTGCTTAACAAAGCTTTAAAGTGTCGTGATTATTATATTTAGTGACACAGTTTATTTTCGACACTTTAGAAAGTGTCTAGTAATATTTTCCCATGTTTTGGCACTTTATTAGGTAGCTAAAAGCTGAATTTTTATGTAAAGTGCTGAAGTTTGTACTTAGGGTACGTTTTAGGCACATCCGATCACTGTAATTTATTCCTAGAGACACAGTTCTAAAATCCTTATATCCCTACACTCACCATGAGTGTAGCAAACTAACTCAGGCTCTTTCAGGCCTTAGAGGCAGTACCTGCCTGATGCTGGTTATGTCAGCATGTTTTCTGGGTATCCGTTATCGTGCTACTGTGCGTTTAGTGCATCAAGTTTGTCACTAGGTGCTATAAGCAAAACATGGAGTGACAGCAAGTTAAGTATGATGCAAGTAAGTACATGTATCAGTATTCAAGTAGCAGTTCATCAGTAATTTCAAACAAGCACAATAATTAAGCAGTAATTAATTGTTAATTTAGTCGTACGGATACCTGGTTTAGTGAGGGTTGTCACATTCTCCCCCCGTTAAATAAATTTCGTCCCGAAATTTTAAGTTCTGCTACTAGATGCAGGGTTCTTAGGAAGTAAGTGGGGGTACTTCTCTTTCATTCGGTCCTCCCGTTCCCAGGTGTATTCAGGACCATGCCTGGCATTCCAACGAATTTTGACGAGCTTGACACTGCTCCGGCGGGTCTTGTTTATTTTCCAATCCGTGACCTCAACAGGTTCTCCTGTGAAGTGGAGCGTGTCGTCAACGTGAATCTCGTCGGTGGGAATGGCAATGGTATCTCGAATTGGACTTTTCTTCAGGTTGGATACATGAAATGTATCGTGAGCTGAATGGAGTTCAGCAGGTAAGTCCAGCTTGTATGTTACTTGTCCTATTTTTCCAAAAATTCTGAAAGGACCGATGTAACGCGGATTTAACTTCCCACGCTTTCCGAAGCGTGCCACACCCTTTTAGGGTGATACTTTCAATAAAACCATATCTCCGACTTGGAATTCCATATGTTTCCGGTTTGGATCTGCATAGGCTTTCTGCCTGTGGCGAGCTGCTTCGATGTGTTTTAGAATCTGCGCCATCTTGTCTGTCGTCTCTTGGACGATTTCGGGACCAACAAGTTGTCTATCTCCTGCGTCAGCCCAACATAGGGGTGATCGGCACTTGCGTCCGTAAAGGGCTTCAAATGGCGCGACACCAATACTGGTGTGGTAGCTGTTGTTGTATGAAAATTCGACCAAAGGCAAATGTTTGTCCCAGCTACCGCCCAAATCCATAACACACGCTCTCAGCATGTCTTCCAAAGTCTGTATCGTTCGCTCGCTCTGACCGTCAGTTTGCGGATGAAACGCAGTGCTCAGATTCAATTATGAGCCAAAGGCTTCTTGGAAGGATTGCCATATCCTTGACACAAACCTTCCGTCTCTATCAGAGATGATTGAGAGAGGTACTCCATGGCGCGCGACGATCTCTCTCATGTAAATTTCAGCCAATTTGCTCGTATTATCCTTCTCTCTGATAGGTAAGAAGTGTGCTGACTTTGTTAATCGATCCACTATTACCCAAATAGTGTCATGGCCTCTTGGCGTTCTTGGCAATTTCGTAATAAAATCCATGGAGATTTGTTCCCATTTCCACTTGGGAATCTCAGGTTGTTGCAGAAGTCCTGAAGGCTTCTGGTATTCCGCTTTAACCTTAGCGCATGTTAAACATTTGCTCACATAAACCGCAACATCGCCTTTCATCCTAGGCCACCAATAATAATCTTTGAGATCTTGGTACATCTTATCCGCTCCCGGATGGATAGAGTACCATGACTTGTGAGCTTCATCGAAAATAACCTTCCTTAAATCTCCAAACAAAGGAACCCAAATCCTTTTCTCAAAACATAACGTTCCTTCCTCGTTTGGCATCAAAAGCTTCTCCATCCCACGGAGATATTCTTCTTCAAGGTTTCTTTCCTTAAGAGCTTCTTTCTGCGCGGCACGAATGCGCAAGGAAAGATCGGTTTGGATAATCATTTCTAAAGCCCTAACCCTTATGGGCTTGATCCTCTCCTTTCGACTTAGGGCATCGGCGACCACATTCGCCTTCCCTGGATGATACTTTATCTCGCAGTCGTAATCATTCAACAACTCAACCCAACGTCTTTGCCTCATATTCTGCTCCTTCTGGTTGAATATGTGTTGTAAGCTCTTGTGATCTATGAAGATTGTACACTTTGTACCATAAAGGTAGTGTCTCCAGATCTTTAATGCAAAAACCACTGCGCCAAGTTCCAAATCATGTGTGGCATAGTTCTTCTCATGAACCTTCAGCTGTCATGACGCGTAAGCTATGACCTTCTGGCGTTGCATCAACACACAACCCAATCCTTGACGTGAGGCGTCACAGGATACCACGATATCATCTGTACCTTCTGGTAGTGCTAAGATTGGCGCATTGCAGAGCTTATCCTTCAAGATCTGGAACGCTTCTTCCTATTTGATTCCCCAATCAAACTTCTTATCTTTCTGCGTGAGGAGCATCAATGGTTGAGCGATTTTTGAAAAATCCTCAATGAACCTTCGATAATAGCCAGCCAAACCCAAGAATTGTCGAATCTCGGTTGGCGTCTTTGGCGTTTCCCAATTCTTGATCGCTTCGATCTTTGTGGGATCAACATGGATTCCATTTCCATTAACCACATGTCCAAGAAATTGGACTTCACGTAGCCAAAACTCGCACTTAGAGAACTTGGCATACAACTGTTCCTTCTTCAGCAATTCCAAAATAGCTTTTAGGTGCTGTTCGTGCTCAGCCTTTGTCCTTGAATAAACCAAGATGTCGTCGATAAACACAATGACGAACTTGTCCAAGTACGGCTTGCAAACTCTATTCATCAAGTTCATAAAGACTGCAGGTGCGTTTGTCGAACCAAACGGCATAACAAGGAACTCGTAGTGTCCATAACGAGTTCTGAAGGCTATCTTCGGGATACTTTCCTCTTGTATCCTTAACTGATGGTATCCAGATCGAAGATCGATCTTTGAGTAAAAGCTTGAACCTTGCAGTTGGTCAAACAGATCATCATTCCTTGGCGGAGGATACCTATTCTTGATCGTCAGCTTGTTCAGCTCCCGGTAGTCTATGCACATTTGAAAACTACCGTCCTTCTTCTTAACAAACAAAACTGGAGCTCCCCAAGGCGAGAAGCTTGGTCGGATGAATCCTTTGTCTAGCAACTCTTGAAGTTGTGTTGACAATTCCTGCCTCTCAGGCGGTTCAAGTCTATAAAGTGACCTAGCTACAGGCGCGGCGCCTAGAATCAAAATTGAAGCCAAGATTCGACTTGTCGTCCAGGAGATTACGCCGGCAAGTCTTCGAGGAAGACTTTAGGGTATACTCCGATCACGGGGGTATCGTTAAGTTTTAGTTCTTCGGCTCCCTTGTCCCCGATATGAGCCAGGAAACAAAACATCCTTACCACAACAACTTTCGAGCCCTAAGTAATTTGTGATCGGCGGTGGCGTATCTTGCTTCGTGAGTCACAATTATTCCTTCATTCGACATCGAGGTGCGGATATCAACCTCCGCTCGATCGCTTGCCAACTAATACATCCAATTACCACGTTGAAGCCTCCAAACTCAACTGGCAATAGATCTAGCATAAACTTACGCTCTCCGGGTTCTATCGTGCCGATTCTAGTTACTGCGTTGGCTTCCACTAGCTTCCCCTAAGCTAGTTCTAATGGGTACTGGAATAACTACTCACTCACTACGTAACCCAATTATGTCCTTGAACACTAGAATTGTGAATCGTAAAATTTGCAACAGTAGTTGGCAATTCAGATGCATAATATTGAGTAATGTGGGACGTACCACTACCCATGCTTGGATCTCTGGCGTGCCTCCCTAGCTCCGATGGGGAGCTTTCATCCTTGCGCCTGATTGTTTTTCGGGCAATATCTTCTGAAATGCTTTTTGCTTCCACAGTTTAAACATCCTCGAGCACGCTTCTGTTTATCACTCATTCTGCCTCGACAATTATCATTGTCGTTGTCCCCTTCGTGATTCTCACTACCGTCTCGGCCCCCATTAGTGTGTTCAGCATTTTGCCAACAAGTTTCCTTGACATGTCCCACCTTGCCACAGTTACCACAATTTCCATATTTGCATCGCCCGACATGATAACGTAAACAATTGTCGCACTTAGGTAGGATACCCTTGTAATCTTTTCCCTTTTTGGCCTTCTTCTTGTTACTTACCCGAGTAACCATCTTGAAATTTGCGAGCTTCCTCTTGTTATCCCCAGATGCCTTTATAGCAGTCTCCTTTTTCTCCTCCGCAGTGGAAAATTCTCCTCGTCTAACTGCTTCTTCCGTGAGTGCTATGCTTATGTTGATAGCCTCGGTGATCGTTGAGGGTTTTGATGTTGTTACCAGGCTTAGAATCTGAGGTGCCAATCCCCTTATGAACTGTTCGATTCTCTTAAACTCTGGTGTCCCCAGGAGTAAGGCAACTTGTGATAATTCGTTAAATCTCTGCACATACTCTGCTATCTTTGGTCCTTTCATTTTCAAGTTCCACAGTTCTGTTTCCAATCTCTGGACTTCTGCCCTCGAGCAATATCTTTCACGCATCAGATTTTTCAGTTCGTCCCACGTCATAGCATGCGCAGCGGTCTCGCCCATCGTCCGAATTTGATGGTTCCACCATGACAGAGCCTCATCCATCAATAGTCCAGTTATATACTTGACTTGATGTTCGTGGTCACATTTGCTCAATCGTAAAACAGAATCTGTCTTTTCAACCCAGCGTACGAAGGCTAAGGCACCCCCGGTGCCGTCGAACTCTCGAGGTTTGTGGTCTAAGAACTGCTTGTAGGTGCAGCCGTTGGGTGGGTTATTTCCTGAGGTACCTCCGTTGCGCTCGGAGTGATGGGCCTCGTATTGTGCGATGACTGCAGCAATGATTCCCTGAAGTTCCGCCTCGTTGGTGGGTATGCGTACATCCCGTCTTGGAGGCATCTTCTAAATGATGATCGTATGGGTCAGGTCATAGTAAGTAATGTGTACGTAAGTATACAACAATATCGACACATAACATCTCATGTTATAAATAAATCAATCACATAACATCTCATGTTATAACTCAATCACCCATATTGATAGCCTCTGCAATGGTTGAGGGCTTCGAGGTAGTAACCATGCCCCTGATCTGGGGTGCAAGTCCCCAAATAAATCGTTCCATCCTTTTGAACTCTGGTTTGACTAAGTAGGGGACGACCCTAGACAAGTCGTGAGATTGCTGGATGTATTCAGGAATCTCTGGTCCGTCCATTTTCAATTCCGGAACTCTACCTCACGCTTCTGGTTTCCTGCCCTAGAATTGTATTTCTTCTCCATCATTCCTTTGAGCTCGTCCCAGTTCAGTGCATTAGCAGTATCTTGTACCAAGGGTCTGAACCTGGAGGTTCCATTATGAGAGTGTGCCATCTGGAAATAACCCTGAGATATAGGTAACACTCTGTTGGGGCGAACAGTTACTCATTCTTAGAATGGAGTCGGTCTTCTCGGACCAACGAACAAATGCCACGACGCCTCCTGCTCCGTCAAAGTTCAAAGGCTTGCTCTTCAGGAACTGCTTATAGGTGCAGCCAGTTGGAGGGTTGTCTCCAGTAGTGCCTTCGTTGTGCTTAGAGCGGAGGGCTTCATGTCGTGCATTTATCTGTGAGATGCGTTCTTGCAGCTCGGCTTCTGTCCTTGGCAACGTACTGGTGTTTGTGTCACGTCTGGGTGACATTCCCTTTTGTCGAAATAGTGTGAAACGGGTTGGACAACGTTTCAATTGTCTATGAGGTATATAGCAACATAAGTCATCATGTAATCACCCAATTTCATACGCAAATATACTCAATGTATGAGTGGGGAAATAAATTTCTGAGCCTTCACATAGGCTTGCCAATTTGGCTTGTTGCTTGTAATAGAATGAACTCGAGGCTACACCGCCTCGCCTTGGTCGTTCGTGTTTTAGATATTTCCTGCTACATTGGTTTTCATTAGCTTGACCCGCAGAGTCCACCAGGATTTCTGTGCACTACAAGTCGTATTACGTGGGCCCCCCGTAATAATAAATTGTCTTGCACAGTTACCCCAAATTTTCTCTCGTCTAAGCCGATGATAAATCAAGGAGCAACAGCAGGTGCATCGGCATGAACAGGGTCATGCTCCAATGCGGGGTCAGGAGCAACGCCTGGCTCAGGGGCCACGGCTAGTTCCGGATCAAAAACTCCATCTCAAAATCAGCTGGATCAACAAACACAGGGGTCGACAGGGGCTACAGGATCCCCCAAGTGCTGGTCTAAGTGCATGAACTCAATGTCATGGTCTGGATCAAAACCAGGTGGAATAAACAGAATCGTCCTCATTATCGCGATCAAACTCAAAGCTGTGTGCGGGAATTGGTGCAGCTGATGACGCCATATCAGGGTCGGCGTCGTGTGAGTAGTGCTGCACTCCCTGTATATGCAAAGATGCGGATGTCAGAAACTCAAATGAGTCTGGGATAGGGAAATGGGCATGAGTTTCCCCTGCAGAAGCGTCCGCATGCAGTAGTCTAATACCAGCAGCAATAGGGCCTTGCTCTTAAGTGGGTCCTCCTCTAATAGATTGACATCGTCGTCAGAGACAACGTCGGGGGGCATATCAACAATGGGATAAGCGGCAAGGGGCACAGGAGTAGGGATCACCGCGAGTGGCAAATTCCCAACAAGATGGCCATCAGTAGGTTCTGCTACGACTTCAGGCAGCGCAAAAGGGCTGAAAGTCGTCGTTGTCTGTGCTGGTAGTATCGGAAATGTACACCTCGTGCTCCGATGAAACTATGTCGTCTGATACTATGGCCATGGGATTCGTAGTGTCCATCTTTCTAGTACATGTTGAAAGCATGACGTTTGTAACACAAACACATATACGTATAATAATCAATCATATAATCATATAAACATATTAGTCAATCAAATAATTCTCCTAGTCCCACTAGCCTCCCAGTCTTTCAGACTGCTCTTCCTAGTCCAACTAGCCAAATTCTCCCAGCCTCTAAGACTGCCCTTCCTAGTCTCACTAGCCAACTACCTCGGTCACCTAGACCGAGCCTCGATCCTCCAGACCGAGCCTCAGCTCTCCAGGCTGAGCCTATAATAAATCAACGTGCTCAACATTTGTTTGTAAAAAGTTTTGGATCTGGACTTAAGTGGTATGCAGTGTAAAAATGTTTTCGTGAGAGCCCTAGTGATCATAGTCTAGACTCGAGAAGGAATCCTAGTTCGCTATGATCAGAGCTCTGATACCAAGCTGTCACACCCTGGCTTTGGGGAAGCGTGGTTAATTTTTGGTGTGACTTCTTAATACCATAGCTTAACCATAACAAAGCTATATGATGTAAAACCGTGCAAGATCATCCATCCGATTAAGTTTTGAAAACCAAATACAATAACATTGTTTTAACTGAAACATGTTCTAACGACATTATTCGACAAACATTGACATGACAGAACACAGTTTAAGGATTGTGACTTGTCCAGGAAAGAATCACAACTCCCCAAACCCAGATGACCTCATGACTAGTGCAGCGGAAAACGTTCCATACCGTGCCAAATCCGTTAATTTCCTGAAATACATGTAAGTTGAAAAATCAACAATAATGTTGAGCGAGTTCATGTGTAAGTGAGTAAATAAACCTTTGTGAGTATAAAAATCCTGGTATGTAGCAATAAGGAAAAAGATATCGTCAATGGGTTGCAAAGCCACTGATGTTTGTGAAGTGCAAGTAGGAAGACTCAAACCTAGCGTATTTGGCGATGGGTACAAAGTCACCACCTGGTCCATTATGCGGGCTCAGGGGTTGGGCTCGCTACACCCAGATAGATCTACCGCTTACGTCCCTCGGTTCCTACAATGAGGATTAATGGTCTCCAGTTCACGCCTACCCACTCACATGATCTAAGTAATAACCCTCCTTACGCTAACCATACCATGTATAAAGTACTCGTAATCATAGTAACATGTATTTCACCCCCGCAGTTTAGAAAACTGAAAACAGTTAAGAGAAAAGGGGGACATGAACTCACTGTGGTGCGTCTCTACCAAATATGTCTCCAAATCCAACAGCTGTGTGACGACCTACACGTACTAATTCTATTAGACGGACGGCCGTGCCTTAGCTTTATGGTTTAAGTTCTTGGGAAATAGTTAGTCAACTATTTCGAGTTTATATTCTGTACATACTTGGTAGTCATTTTCCTTCCCAAGGATGGGGGATTTAATACATGCGTGTAATATTCGAAATACGTTATTAAGTCTCACTTAATAAATATTTTATTTCTAACTCCAAAATATAAATATTCTTCTCAAAAATATTATATTTTTACTTCGCAAAATTCTCCCAAAATAATACTTTGTCAAATATACGCGTTCATAATTATTTCTGTAAAATGCGTAAGTTACGTTTTAACGTTCGAGTGGTAATAAGAATTACCGATGTAACTTATATATTTATCGTAGAGTCGTTCGTATTATTTTGGATCCATTAACATTCGTTAGTATTATTTTTACCCTAAAAATAATACTAGTATTTTCACAAAATAATCATAAACACATGACAAGTGTTGTTAAGAAAAATATATACTAGATATATATTTATCGCGTTTTATTTTGTGAAATCCCACCTCCGATATTTTGTAAATAAAGTTGTGGCGAAAACAAGTCAAAAAGTGTCACACCCCGACCGCGTAAAACAACAAATCGCGGCGGAAACATCGGGGCGTGTTGCAACAGAATAAATTGTTTCATAACCATGGCATACAAAGTTGTCTCTTATTTATAAACAAAGGTGTTTCATTGTTTCAAACAGGAAATTAAAGAGTTCAGAACATAATTAAACATATTCTATCTTATTTGAAAGTCTCTAAGGCACAGGTCCGCCCTAGTATCATGATCAACATCCTATGGAAAAGCACCTGAAAACACATGTGAAAATAGGTACGTCAGCATAAAAATGCCTGTGAGATACATAGGTTTGTGAAAATAGGATTCATGACTTGTATTTGAGAAATGTTTAGTCATGAACCTTGTAATTTGCTTTGTCTTGTAAACCATTTGAATAACAATAAGATCAGATGATATGTATAAGTAAATGTCAGGTTAAATAAATAACCATGTAAAAATGTGTTTGTATAAGATAAGTTGTTTGCAAATCAATGTCTTGTGAAAAGTATATTATTTGTATAAAATGTTCTATGTCTCAAACTGAAATGATTCAAGTAACGTTACGACATGTAATACCATACAAACACTTATATATAGGAAGTACCAGCGGCGTATCCACCATGCTTGTATCATATTACACACGCATCGTTACTTAATCACTTAATCAACCAAACCAACCAATGTAAGAAGTCTATGTTTAAATCAATTGTCAAAAGTGTTCGTGTCAAATGTAAATCATGTCAAAATGTCTATGTCAAATATCCATGTCAAATGTCTATGTCAAATATCCAGGTCAAATGTCTATGTCAAATATCCATGTCAAATGTCTATGTCCAATATCCATGTCAAATGTCTATGTCAAAATATCATGTATGGCAAGTGAAATGTCTCAACTAAACCATATGCACAAAAACAAAGTATTGAAGTAAAACTTGGTTTAAATCAAAGTTATGTTTTGTGTAAATGCATGCAACTATTTAATATGAACATTTATGCGGTATTGTGAAAATGCATACATCCAAGCCTTGCGACTGTGGTGATAAACCCTTTAAACAAATTAAAGGTCTATCTGTCTTATATCAACGAATTCGGTCATTCCTTTCTGTCCCCTTTCCCTGGGATGTCCGGAACGGGAGTTGTCAATTCCTATGGTACCACTACCTACTAACGAACGGCATGATCGGTGTTAATGAATGTATTGTCCCATGTAAACAAACCAAATGTCATACCAAAATGTAAGCATGTGAAAACAATGCACTAAGTATGTAATCAAATGAACATACATAGCGTGAGATGTCATGTAAAACAATGTACTAAGTAATGCACACAATGGGCACACCTAGCAGGAAATGTCATGTAAAACAATGTACTAAGTAATGCACACAATGGGCACACCTAGCAGGAAATGTCATGTAAAACAATGTACTAAGTAATGCACACAATGGGCACACCTAGCAGGAAATGTCATGTACTATAATGTACTAACGAACATAGCATGTATATGATGTGAAAACAGGAAAGCTTGAAAGTAACAAGTAGGCACATGTGTTCCACCCCAAAACAGTTTGGAAAACAGTAAAAGAGGGGTCTATGTACTCACTTGAGATTGCTCAGTTGTCTAAAGATAACCACCAAGTAATGCTATAGATCTCGGAATCAAACGGCACCTAATATAGATAACTATGTTAATAACCGGACCTATCTCGGAAGATTGGGTAGCATGAGGGTTTGTAAACCAAACGAGTGTAGAGACTCGTGTTATTTGGTTTAACAAAGCCTACATACTAAATGAAACTTAACATAATTGTTTACGACCCATTACGACCCGTTTAGGAAGCTTATGCTACTTTAACGTGTCGTGCGCGTGAAACGCGTTCGGACCGCCTAACTAGTCCTATGACAAGTATTATATGCCTAAACATGTTACAATATCAGTTATGTGACAAAAGTTTAGGTTACATATGCTTAATTACCAATTATACATGAAAAGGGTATTCTGGTAATTTACCTAAGGCATATAAACTACCTATCATACAACTACTTAAACGATGTGACCATAGGGTATAACCTCGGAAGGTTATTCCCTACCTACTATGGTCACCTAATGTGTTTGGTCGGATCCTAATGATCGACCAAACTGGGTCGGGTTCGAGGTATAAGCGATTTATTAGATCGCTTACCCTACGACCCTAGACAACGTGGTAATCAGTAGGCATAGTCCCAAGGGACTATGACCATCGTGATTACAATCACGTTGCGAAGTTCAACCGAACTTCGCATTGACCATTACTGGTCAACGCTGAAAGTCAAACAAAGTTTGACTTTCGGACTCGAAAAGCAGTAAAAATAAGGAAAAGAATGAAAGAATACTAACCCAGGGTCCCCGAATGCTAATCTAGATTAAAATAACTCAGGTATGAAACAACGGTTTCAACTTAGAGCATTCTTAATCAGATTCTAGTGGTTTTAGAGGTAATGGGGGTGGGGTATTTATAGTTTTCGGTGAACCGTTAGGATCGTTTCTTGGAAAAGGGGAAAAGATCTAGTCCGTACACTTGTCACAATGTTGTGGAAGCTAAATATGATCCTTATCTTAGTGACTAAGCAAGTTTAGAACATGTGGATGTGGTTTAATCAGCTGAAATCTGCTGACTGTTAACACTTATCTGTTCTGCAGGTGCCTTACGGACCGTAAGGTATAGCTTACGGACCGTAAGCTAGTAAGTTTGGCAAAATGGCAGATTTGGTCCCTGTAGTGTAAAAAGCTCATTTCTGACACGTTTAAGGCCCGTTAACCTCATTTCAAAGCTCTAAAATGAAGTTAAAGTATAGGGAGCTTAAAATATGTTCAAAAATATCTCGGATGTCGGTTCGTTTGGCCGTACGGTCGCGATGTTCGGTTAATTACGACGGAATACGCATAAGCGCGAAAAACGATCCAAATGACGCGACGAATGGATTTTTCTTAAGGCGAACACTAAAATATAATGTAGTCATGCTCACATAAATTTTTGGATGTCCGGATGTATTCAGAACGTAAGTTATGCGCGAAAATGCAAACTTGTGCACTTTTTGACACTTTTAGTCCCTGAATGTCCCAAAAGTTTATTTTAGCACGCCAAACCCCTCAAAGCCTATTTCTAAGCTATGTAAAGTATATTTAAGGTGTGTTTAACTTATGGTCATGTTCCGGAATGTTCGTTACAGTTCAGATTGGCATACTTTCGCAGTTTGTCAATTTTAGACCCTGTAAGCGAATTAACTTGTTTTTGCCATACCAAAGCCTTCAAAACTTATTTCTAAGTTATGTAAAGGTTATTTAAGGTATGTTGAGTATATGTTGATGTTCCGGAGTATTTGTCGTGTTAAACTGAGTACGTTTACGCACCAGTTTGCGTATAACTCTCCAGAAAGTGATGTAGAGTTTGAAATTACATAAAAGTCAAAACATGAAAAATGTAGAACATAACAAAACAAACATTGTGATCAAATAACATTGTTTTATTGATAACAGAACTGTTCATAGTGATTACAAGCACAGTTGTTACAGTCTCCCCTACTTGTGGAAATTTCGTCCCGAAATTTATTTAGAGGAAACTCGTGGAAAAAGATGTGGATATTTCGCCTTCATTTGATCTTCGCGTTCCCAAGTAAACTCAGGTCCACGTTTAGCTTCCCAGCGAACTTTGACCAAAGGAATGCGCTTGCGTTTAAGCCACTTGACTTCACGTTCCATGATTTCCACTGGTTTCTCAACAAATTTCAGTGTTTTGCCAACACGAATTTCGTCAAGCGGTATGGAGAAGTTTTCATCAGCTGTACACTTCTTGAGATTGGAAACGTGAAAAGTTGGATGAACATTTCCCAGTTCAGGAGGTAACTCAAGTCTGTAGGCTACCTTTCCGATTCTTTCGACGATCTTGAATGGTCCAACGTATCTAGGTGCAAGTTTTCCTTTCTTTCCAAATCTGATCACACCTTTCCAAGGTGAGACCTTAAGTAATACTCGATCACCGACTTGAAATTCCAAGGCTTTGCGTTTTGGATCCGCGTAAATCTTCTGACGGCTTCTAGCTGCCTGAAGGTTATCACGAACTTTCTTGACCTTGTCAGTTGTCTCTAAAATGAGGGCAGGTCCAGTAAGTTGAGCCTCGCCAATCTCATTCCAGCAGACTGGTGAACGACATTTTCGACCATAGAGAGCTTCGAAAGGAGCCATTTTGATGCTAGTGTGATAACTGTTGTTGTAGGAGAATTCAATCAATTTAAGATGTGAATCCCAGCTACCACCAAAATCGATCACACAAGCTCTTAGCATATCCTCTAGAGTCTGGATTGTTCTCTCAGATTGACCATCCGTTTGCGGATGATAAGCTGTGCTCAGATTAAGTTGGGTCCCCATGGCAGATTGCATGGTTCTCCAAAAATGAGAAGTGAAACGAGCATCTCTGTCAGAAATGATGTTCAACGGAACACCATGTCGAGCTACAATTTCATCTACATAGATTTGAGCAAGTCTGTCAGTAGGAAAATCCTCACGGATTGGCAAGAAATGTGCTGACTTTGTAAGACGATCAATGACTACCCAGATGGCATCATGACCTTTCTTTGTGCGCGGGAGTTTGGTAACAAGATCCATAGTAATGTTTTCCCATTTCCAAACTGGGATCTCTGGTTGTTCCAATAAACCAGAAGGACGCTGATGTTCAGCCTTAACCTTAAGACAAGTAAGGCATTTGGATACGTATAAGGCAATGTCTTTCTTCATACCAGGCCACCAATAGTGAATACGAAGATCCTTATACATTTTATCTGAGCCCGGATGAATAGAATAACGAGACTTATGGGCTTCATCCATAAGCAAGGTACGAAGATCATCCTGGCTTGGGACCCACAAACGGTCCATGAAGTAATATGACCCATTGTCCTTCAGTTCCAGTGCAGGTGTTATGTGATAAGGAAATTCCTTATCCATCAAACCTTGTGAAACACAAGATTGTTGAGACTGAGAAATGCGTGCTTGAATATCGGATCGAGCTTGAATAACAGATTGAACACGTACACAATGAAGCTTAGTACGTTCCTTACGACTCAATGCATCAGCTACGACATTCGCCTTACCAGGATGGTAGCGAATTTCGCAGTCGTAGTCGTTTAGAAGCTCAACCCAACGTCGTTGCCTCATGTTGAGTTCTTTCTGGTTGAAGATATGCTGAAGACTCTTGTGGTCAGTGAAAACCACACATTTTGTACCGTACAAATAGTGTCTCCAGATCTTGAGAGCAAAGACAACTGCACCCAACTCAAGATCATGAGTGGTGTAGTTCTTCTCATGTATCTTCAACTGCCTCGATGCATAGGCTATGACTTTGTTTCTTTGCATAAGAACACAGCCAAGACCTAATTTTGATGCATCACAATACACAACAAAATCATCATCACCCTCAGGCAATGATAGAACAGGCGCATCGCAAAGCTTCTGCTTCAGGTGTTTAAAAGCTTCCTCTTGTTTGTATCCCCAATAAAAGGGCATTTTCTTCTGAGTTAGAGCAGTTAGAGGAACTGCAATCTTTGAGAAGTTTTCTATGAAGCGGCGATAATAACCCGCTAAACCAAGAAAAGAACGAACTTCAGTAGGAGTAGTAGGTGTATCCCAATCCTTAATCGCACTGATCTTGGAGGGATCTACATGAATACCTCGTTCGTTGATAACATGCCCCAAAAATTGAACTTCTTTAAGCCAAAATTCGCACTTGGAGAATTTGGCGAAAAGTTGCTCTTTCTTTAGGAGTTCTAGAGTAAGACGAAGATGTTGCTCGTGATCAGCTCGCGTCTTAGAGTAAATCAAGATGTCGTCAATAAAAACAATGACGAACTGATCCAAATAAGGTTTACAAACCCTATTCATTAAGTCCATGAAAACAGCAGGAGCATTAGTCACACCGAATGGCATGACTGTGAACTCATAATGCCCATATCGAGTACGGAACGCTGTCTTCGGAATATCTTCTTCTTGCACCCGAAGTTGATGATATCCAGATCGCAGATCAATCTTCGAAAAATAGGAAGCGCCCTGTAGCTGATCAAAGAGATCATCAATGCGAGGTAGAGGATATCGATTTTTGATGGTAAGCTTGTTAAGCTCACGATAATCGATACACATCCTAAAGGATCCATCCTTCTTCTTAACAAAAAGAATGGGAGCACCCCAGGGTGAAAAACTAGGACGTATAAAACCTTTGTCAGAGAGCTCCTGAAGCTGCTTAGACAACTCTTGCATCTCAGACGGTGCAAGGCGATATGGAGCTCTGGCAATAGGATTTGCACCAGGTACGAGATCAATGCGGAACTCGACTTGGCGTGCTGGAGGTAGACCAGGTAAATCTTCAGGGAACACTTCAGAATAATCCCGAACGACAGGAATATCTGAAATAGACTTACCCTTGCCTTTATCTTCTGTAATATGTGCTAAGAAAGCCACATAGTTCCTCTGCAGATACTTCCGAGCTTTAAAACAAGACATGAGTTTGAGACCAACGGTAGGCTTCTCACCTTGAACCTGCAGGATCTCGCCTGTCGAAAGCGGCACACGAACAATCTTCTTAGAACAAACTATCTCTGCGTGATGCTTGGATAACCAATCCATTCCCACAATAACGTCGAAGCTTCCAAGTTGCATAGGCGCGAGGTCAATAGGAAAAAGATGATCGTTAAGATTCAACTGGCAGTTGCGAAGAACAGAATCAAGAATAATGGGTTCACCATTAGCAACTTCTACTGTCAAAGATTTGCCTAGTTTCATTCTAGACACGTGAAGCATAGGCTCAAAAGACAAAGACACGAAACTCTTATCGGCACCGGAATCGAAAAGAACAGATGCAAGCTGATTATTAATAAAGAACGTACCGTTCACCACATTATCGTCAGCCTGTGCCTCTTGGGCATTCATGTTAAAAACTCGGCCTCGAGCCGGAGCTGGATTCTGGTTCTGGTTCTGATTGGCTAGCCTTGGGCACCGGTTTCTGTAGTGGGTCAGATCCCCACAATTGTAACAAGCACCCGGTGGGTATTGTGGTCGTGCAGCCTGACCCTGTTGCTGAGCAACTTGTTGAGCCGGGTTCTGAACCGCGGGATTCTGAGCAGATCGACAAACATTGGCGAGATGGCCTGATTTCCCACAGTTAGTACAGAAACGGCATGGAAGTTGCGGCTGGTGGTGACTGTTGCATCTATTGCACAAAGGTGCATTCCCTGTATAGGGTTTCTTTGCTGGAAGCTGTGCGGGTTGGTTGAGAGCTGCCTGGTTAGCTTGGGCAGTAACAGCATAGTTTTGGGAAGCCTTACGCTTCTTTGCCCTCTTCGAAGAACCAGAGTTCTTTCCATTCAAGTTTTGACCTTTCTTGCTATCCACCTTGTCAGCCGATTGTTCCTTGCCCTTGTCACCCTTCCGGTGTAACTTGTTCTTCCGGATCTGCGACTCAGTCAATGTCGCAGATAACTCGATCGCCTGACGGAGTGTGGCAGGTTCACTACCAGTAAGAATGTCTTGTACCGAGTCAGGTAGGCCGTCGATATATCTTTCGATAGCCTTGTCAAGTGGGGTAACCATAGTTGGGCAAAGCAAACTCAGCTCTTCAAACCGATCGGTATAAGCCCTGTGCTCACCACTATCTTGCTTCAAAACATCAAACTCTTTCTCCAACGCTCGTTGCTCATGGCGAGGACAGAATTCCCTCATCATAAGGGCTCTAAGTTCAGCCCATGTCTGTGCGAGAGCAACTTCTGCACCCCTATCTCTCATAACCCCGTTCCACCATGTCAAAGCCCTCTTCTGAAATACGCTCGAAGCAAACTCAACTTTGCGATTATCCGGACACTGCACGTGGCGAAAAGTATTCTCACTGCTCTCGAACCACTGAAGAAGCCCAGTCGCTCCTTCAGAACCACTAAACTTGAGTGGTTTAGCCTGATTGAAATCCTTGTATTTGCATGGAACATTGTTGTTGTTGTTGTTGTTGTTGGCTTGGTTCCATTGAGCAAAGAGATTTGGAAACTGAGCAGCCATCTGCTGCGCAATAATTTCTGCCAGTTCGGCAGTAGCTATCTGGTTCTCGCGTCGAGGAGGCATTCTAAAAGAGGAAAATATGAAAAGAAACGAGTGAGATGATGGGATGAAAAGAATGAGATGATAAAAACAAGAATTGCAAACAGCATAGATGATGGTCATTCGTCCGTATCACAAAGCAAACAAACGACTCACAGTGACTAATCAAAGTAAATGGGTCAAAAATAATGTCTAATGAAGACATGCTCGCCTATAAGTGAACACTCACTCCAAGAATTCCCAGGTAAGCACAACTGGTCTCGCGTCTGGTTGAGATGTATACGAAGTGCTTGCCTAGACAGAAAACCCAGAATACAGGCATTCACCCTTCCAGTTTGCACATGTTCACATTATTTAAAACCCAAAACGTTTGACGGGATTTTTGAAAATTAGAAGGCACAAGGCCAAAAAACCAAACTGAAAAGGGTTCAAAACCATATAACAGAGGGTTCAAAACCTTACAATTGAGGGTTCAAAACCTTGTAAAAATTTATTCAAAAACAGATGATTATTTTAAAAAAAAAAACGTTTCGGAAAAATTTTGGTTCCTTGTTTTGATAATCACCTAAGGATAGGTGATGTATATGTTTTAAGATCTAAACACAAGATAACTCGTGTTAGGGTCCTAGAAAAGTTATAGTCTAGGTCAAAGCATTACTAATAACCTAATTCCCTATAACCATTGGCTCTGATACCAACTCTTCTGTCACACCCCGACCGCGTAAAACAACAAATCGCGGCGGAAACATCGGGGCGTGTTGCAACAGAATAAATTGTTTCATAACCATGGCATACAAAGTTGTCTCTTATTTATAAACAAAGGTGTTTCATTGTTTCAAACAGGAAATTAAAGAGTTCAGAACATAATTAAACATATTCTATCTTATTTGAAAGTCTCTAAGGCACAGGTCCGCCCTAGTATCATGATCAACATCCTATGGAAAAGCACCTGAAAACACATGTGAAAATAGGTACGTCAGCATAAAAATGCCTGTGAGATACATAGGTTTGTGAAAATAGGATTCATGACTTGTATTTGAGAAATGTTTAGTCATGAACCTTGTAATTTGCTTTGTCTTGTAAATCATTTGAATAACAATAAGATCAGATGATATGTATAAGTAAATGTCAGGTTAAATAAATAACCATGTAAAAATGTGTTTGTATAAGATAAGTTGTTTGCAAATCAATGTCTTGTGAAAAGTATATTATTTGTATAAAATGTTCTATGTCTCAAACTGAAATGATTCAAGTAACGTTACGACATGTAATACCATACAAACACTTATATATAGGAAGTACCAGCGGCGTATCCACCATGCTTGTATCATATTACACACGCATCGTTACTTAATCACTTAATCAACCAAACCAACCAATGTAAGAAGTCTATGTTTAAATCAATTGTCAAAAGTGTTCGTGTCAAATGTAAATCATGTCAAAATGTCTATGTCAAATATCCATGTCAAATGTCTATGTCAAATATCCAGGTCAAATGTCTATGTCAAATATCCATGTCAAATGTCTATGTCCAATATCCATGTCAAATGTCTATGTCAAAATATCATGTATGGCAAGTGAAATGTCTCAACTAAACCATATGCACAAAAACAAAGTATTGAAGTAAAACTTGGTTTAAATCAAAGTTATGTTTTGTGTAAATGCATGCAACTATTTAATATGAACATTTATGCGGTATTGTGAAAATGCATACATCCAAGCCTTGCGACTGTGGTGATAAACCCTTTAAACAAATTAAAGGTCTATCTGTCTTATATCAACGAATTCGGTCATTCCTTTCTGTCCCCTTTCCCTGGGATGTCCGGAACGGGAGTTGTCAATTCCTATGGTACCACTACCTACTAACGAACGGCATGATCGGTGTTAATGAATGTATTGTCCCATGTAAACAAACCAAATGTCATACCAAAATGTAAGCATGTGAAAACAATGCACTAAGTATGTAATAAAATGAACATACATAGCGTGAGATGTCATGTAAAACAATGTACTAAGTAATGCACACAATGGGCACACCTAGCAGGAAATGTCATGTAAAACAATGTACTAAGTAATGCACACAATGGGCACACCTAGCAGGAAATGTCATGTAAAACAATGTACTAAGTAATGCACACAATGGGCACACCTAGCAGGAAATGTCATGTACTATAATGTACTAACGAACATAGCATGTATATGATGTGAAAACAGGAAAGCTTGAAAGTAACAAGTAGGCACATGTGTTCCACCCCAAAACAGTTTGGAAAACAGTAAAAGAGGGGTCTATGTACTCACTTGAGATTGCTCAGTTGTCTAAAGATAACCACCAAGTAATGCTATAGATCTCGGAATCAAACGGCACCTAATATAGATAACTATGTTAATAACCGGACCTATCTCGGAAGATTGGGTAGCATGAGGGTTTGTAAACCAAACGAGTGTAGAGACTCGTGTTATTTGGTTTAACAAAGCCTAAATACTAAATGAAACTTAACATAATTGTTTACGACCCATTACGACCCGTTTAGGAAGCTTATGCTACTTTAACGTGTCGTGCGCGTGAAACGCGTTCGGACCGCCTAACTAGTCCTATGACAAGTATTATATGCCTAAACATGTTACAATATCAGTTATGTGACAAAAGTTTAGGTTACATATGCTTAATTACCAATTATACATGAAAAGGGTATTCTGGTAATTTACCTAAGGCATATAAACTACCTATCATACAACTACTTAAACGATGTGACCATAGGGTATAACCTCGGAAGGTTATTCCCTACCTACTATGGTCACCTAATGTGTTTGGTCGGATCCTAATGATCGACCAAACTGGGTCGGGTTCGAGGTATAAGCGATTTATTAGATCGCTTACCCTACGACCCTAGACAACGTGGTAATCAGTAGGCATAGTCCCAAGGGACTATGACCATCGTGAATACAATCACGTTGCGAAGTTCAACCGAACTTCGCATTGACCATTACTGGTCAACGCTGAAAGTCAAACAAAGTTTGACTTTCGGACTCGAAAAGCAGTAAAAATAAGGAAAAGAACGAAAGAATACTAACCCAGGGTCCCCGAATGCTAATCTAGATTAAAATAACTCAGGTATGAAACAACGGTTTCAACTTAGAGCATTCTTAATCAGATTCTAGTGGTTTTAGAGGTAATGGGGGTGGGGTATTTATAGTTTTCGGTGAACCGTTAGGATCGTTTCTTGGAAAAGGGGAAAAGATCTAGTCCGTACACTTGTCACAATGTTGTGGAAGCTAAATATGATCCTTATCTTAGTGACTAAGCAAGTTTAGAACATGTGGATGTGGTTTAATCAGCTAAAATCTGCTGAATGTTAACACTTATCTGTTCTGCAGGTGCCTTACGGACCGTAAGGTATAGCTTACGGACCGTAAGCTAGTAAGTTTGGCAAAATGGCAGATTTGGTCCCCGTAGTGTAAAAAGCTCATTTCTGACACGTTTAAGGCCCGTTAACCTCATTTCAAAGCTCTAAAATGAAGTTAAAGTATAGGGAGCTTAAAATATGTTCAAAAATATCTCGGATGTCGGTTCGTTTGGCCGTACGGTCGCGATGTTCGGTTAATTACGACGGAATACGCATAAGCGCGAAAAACGATCCAAATGACGCGACGAATGGATTTTTCTTAAGGCGAACACTAAAATATAATGTAGTCATGCTCACATAAATTTTTGGATGTCCGGATGTATTCAGAACGTAAGTTATGCGCGAAAATGCAAACTTGTGCACTTTTTGACACTTTTAGTCCCTGAATGTCCCAAAAGTTTATTTTAGCACACCAAACCCCTCAAAGCCTATTTCTAAGCTATGTAAAGTATATTTAAGGTGTGTTTAACTTATGGTCATGTTCCGGAATGTTCGTTACAGTTCAGATTGGCATACTTTCGCAGTTTGTCAATTTTAGACCCTGTAAGCGAATTAACTTGTTTTTGCCATACCAAAGCCTTCAAAACTTATTTCTAAGTTATGTAAAGGTTATTTAAGGTATGTTGAGTATATGTTGATGTTCCGGAGTATTTGTCGTGTTAAACTGAGTACGTTTACGCACCAGTTTGCGTATAACTCTCCAGAAAGTGATGTAGAGTTTGAAATTACATAAAAGTCAAAACATGAAAAATGTAGAACATAACAAAACAAACATTGTGATCAAATAACATTGTTTTATTGATAACAGAACTGTTCATAGTGATTACAAGCACAGTTGTTACAAAAAGTATTTCTAACACTTATAGTGGAAATAATTCCAAGTGTTAGGTTTTTAGAAAAATTTCGCCAGAGTTTCCTCTGTAACTGGAGGTGGCCACGCTTTCAAGCGTATCATTTTCTTTTGTAAATCAATTCAACAATTTTCTTATTCGATCAAAATGATATCCAACACATCAATCTAGTAAATAAACATGTAAAGCGTAAAGATTGCATGAACTTGTAATTTACTCAAAAATGTGTAGTAAAGATCCTTACTTTTAGTGTATCTTTATATAAATAAATCCGGTTTCGTAGAAACCTCGTTTTTAGAGAAGTTCCGTCTTTACAACTTCCGGTCATCTTTTACAAAAATGGTTATTTTGTCGAAACTTTGTGTTTCACAAGTGTTTACACCCTTGTGTGTTCCAAAAATCATTCTAGTTATCATAAGATCCGTCTTTAGAAAACATGATTTTTCTTGACACTTGGTCCTTTGAAAATACCGCTTGTAGATACGTAGATCTACTAGTTTTAAATACTATTTCACAAGTAAAATCACTTTTACACAAGTTCATGGTTCGGGTGTGGTAGAGTTTCATCTTTTAACCCTTGTTTCTTTCATAACAACCTTATGTCATGATCCAAGAACATGACTAAACCGGGTTGAATGATGATCCGAGCCACCACAACATAGATCGGGTCCGAATAACCACACAAATCAATTACTACAACATTTACACAACTTTTGAGCTTTTAACCAACATTCTTAGCGTTTTAAGTAGACTTTTAAACTTCAACTTGTAGGTTCATGACTTTTATCCGTTACAAATCGTATTAACCACTTTAAAATAGTTCACGAGAGTGATTTAAGTAACATACCACTAGCTCGAGGCTAGGGAAGAACCTAAGCGCAAATGGGTTGGATAAAAGCAAGAGAAAGAGGTCCTTCGCGTTCCGTTTGCACCAAGTTTCCTAATACGAGACCCTTAACACTTGTAGATGCTTGAAATATGAAGATCAAAATCGAAAATATGATGGATGATATAGGGGTGTTTGGCCGTGAGCTTTCTAGAGAGAGAGAGGGAGTTTTGTTGGGTGAGATGTTAAGTGAAAGTTATGGTGGATTATGTAGGTTACTTATAGACAAAACATAGGATTATTAACCAATGGTTATTGTGTCCTCTAGATATGGGACAAGTATGATTAAAATAATCAAAAGAGTACAAGATGTGGTCACAATGTGACCGAGTTCGGCCAAGGGGGGGGGGTCTTGGTTAGTTTCCAACTAGATAGTTAGGATAAAGTTAGGTTAATTTAGGGATTAACCCGGTTACTAGTGTGTAATGTGTTATGACGGGTGTTAGGGTATTCAGGGACCCTAACTGGCTCAGAAAAAGGGTAAATAATGAAAATGACAATATTTTCATGTTTCGGATATAGTCCGGTTGTTCGGTTGGATAGTAATCCGTTAAAGTGCTTAACAAAGCTTTAAAGTGTCGTGATTATTATATTTAGTGACACAGTTTATTTTCGACACTTTAGAAAGTGTCTAGTAATATTTTCCCATGTTTTGGCACTTTATTAGGTAGCTAAAAGCTGAATTTTTATGTAAAGTGCTGAAGTTTGTACTTAGAGTACGTTTTAGGCACATCCGATCACTGTAATTTATTCCTAGAGACGCAATTCTAAAATCCTTATATCCCTACACTCACCATAAGTGTAGCAAACTAACTCAGGCTCTTTCAGGCCTTAGAGGCAGTACCTGCCTGATGCTGGTTATGTCAGCATGTTTTCTGGGTATCCGTTATCGTGCTACTGTGCGTTTAGTGCATCAAGTTTGTCACTAGGTGCTATAAGCAAAACATGGAGTGACAGCAAGTAAAGTATGATGCAAGTAAGTACATGTATCAGTATTTAAGTAGCAGTTCATCAGTAATTTCAAACAAGCACAGTAATTAAGCAGTAATTAATTGTTAATTTAGTCGTACGGATACCTGGTTTAGTGAGGGTTGTCACACTAAGACTGATCCTCCCTCAGTCTCTAAGACTGAATTATAAATATAAGTTTTGAAATGTGTATTTGTGCCTTTTGTTTGTAAAAAGTTTGTTCCCTGGATCTGGACGTTTAATTGTATGCAATGTAAAAATGTTTTCATGAGAGCCCTGATGATCATAGTCAAGACTCGAGAAAGAATCCTAGTTCGCTATGATCGAGGCTCTGATACCAAGCAGTCACACCCTGACTTTTGCGGAAGCGTGATTATGGTGTGACTTCCTTAATATCATTGCATTCAATCATAACATCAAGTATATGATAAAACCATAGGTTTGTCATCCATTAAATAAGTTTGAAATATAACAACATCGTTTTAAAAACGTAGACTTCAAATTCTAGTTTTACAATCTTACAAAATGTTTATGAGTTCATTAAGGACTCATCAAAAGATATTAAATAGCACCAAGCTTTGGAAGGCGTGTCTTGTCTAGGAAAGAGACACACTAACCATGGATGACATCTTTATTCTTAACGCAGCATAAAAACTTACAACGCCCGCCAGATCCACTTATAAATTCCCTGAAATACATGTAGTTTGAAAACATCAACAAAAGTTGAGCGAGTTTTGAAAACGTTGTAAGTATGTATGAAAGTCCCTGGTATGTAGCAATAAGGAAAAAGAGATCACCACTGGGTTGCAAAGCCAATGATATGTGTGAAGTGATGCAGGAAGACTCAAACCTAGCAAAGTTATACCGGGCTCTCGGCTGGAAGACATAGTCACCACGTGGTCCACTCAGCGGACGCAGAGGTGGGGCTCGCTACACCCAAATAGATCTATCACTCATTGTCACACCCTGGCTTTGCGGAAGCGTGGTTAATTTTGGTGTGACTTCTTAATACCATAGCTTAACCATAACAAGCTATATGAATTAAAAACCATGCAAGTCATCCATTAAGTTTTGAAAACAAAATACAGTACCATTGTTTTAACCAACAACCATAACCTTGTTCAACAACATTACAAACTAAATCATAACATAAACGTGGTTTAAGGACTGTGTCTTGTCCAGGAAAGAGACACATCCCCTAAACCCTGATGACTCCATGACAAGTGCAGCGGAAAACGTTCCATACCGTGCCAGATCCGTTTAATTTCCTGAAATACATGTGAGTTGAAAAATCAACAATAATGTTGAGCGAGTTCATGTGCAAGTGAGTAAGTAAAACACTTGTAAGTATAAAAGTTTCCTGGTATGTAGCAGTGTAAGAGGACTTGTGATCACCAATGGTTTGCAAGGCCATTAGCATGTTGTGAAATGCAAGTAGGAAGACTACACCCTAGCCGATTTTTGCGTTGGGTACCAAGTCACTCCGGGTCCGTTCTGTTGGTCCTCCGAGAGGTCCGTTCTGTTGGGCCGGGAGCTGGGCTCGCTACACCCAGATAGATCTACCGCTCGAGTCCCTCGGTGTTCTAACTACCCATTCACATGATCTAAACCTCCTTACGTTATTCATACTGTGTATAATAGTACTTGTAAACAAAGTAACATGTATTTCACCCCCGCAGTTAAGAAAACTGAAAACAGTTAGAGAAAAGGGGGACATGAACTCACAGTGAATGCGCGTCTCTACCAAGTGTCTCCAATACAGTAAGCTGTGCAACGACCTACAAGTGCTAATTCTATTAGACGGACGGCCGTGCCTTAGCTTTATAGTTTAAGTCTTTGGGAAATAGTTAGACAACTATTTCGTGTTTATGTTCCGTATACACTTGGTAGTTATACTTCTTCCCAAGGATGGGGGATACAATACATGTGCGTAAGTTACGTTTTATCAATCTTGTGGTAATGTAATTACCGGTGTAACTTATATGATAATGTGGAAGCGTTCGCAAAGTTTTGGAATCATTAACGCTTGTAAATATTACTTTACTCTAAAATAATATTTATGTATTTTCACAAAATAATCATAAACAGTGTTGTGACAAATATACTTATCACGTTAATCTTTGTGAAAATCCCACCTCCGAATATTTAGTAAAATATAGTGCTGGCGAAATTTATGTTTCGAAAGTATGTTCAAAAATAGTTCTAACACTTGTTGTGTAAATAAACCTAAGTGTTAGGTTTTTAGAAAATTTCGCCAGAGTTTCCTCTGTAACTGGAGGTGGCCACGCTTTCAAGCGTATCATTTTCTTTTAACAAATCAATTCAACAACTTCTTTATTCAATCAAACAATTTCCGACACATCAAACTAGTCGACAAGTATGTAAATTTGCATAATCGCATGAACTTGTAGTTTCTCCGCATCTATAATGTAAATCCCCTTTATATATGTAGATCATTATATAAAGTAACTCTAATCTTGTAAAAAACCTTGTTGTTAGAGAAATCCTTCTTTACAACTTCTAGTAACAAGTGACAAAGCTAGTCCTTTGTCGGATCTTTTCATTTCACAAGTGTTTACACACTTGTGGTTTATAAAATCATGTTTGTTAGTGTAAGATCTGTCCTTTAGAAAACATGACTCCTTTAAAGTGTGGTTCTTCAAAAATACCACTTGCAGATACGTAGATCCGCTAGTTTTAAACACCATTGTACCGATTAAATCACTTTTACACAAGTAAAATATTTCTACACAAGTTCATGTATCTTGTGTGGTAGAGTTTCGCCTTTTAACCCTTGTGGTAACCAAAAACGAGCTTATGTGAAGATCCATGATCTTACAAAGTCGGGTTAAACGGAGATCCGAGCTACCACATCATAGATCGGGTCTCAATAATCACATATTTCAAGTCCTACGACTTTTACACAAGACATGTGTTATTAACCACCATTTTAGTAATTTTACTAGACTTTTGATCATCATCTTTCATTTTAACGAGATTCAACCGACATAACTTCTTTTAACCACTTTAGATAAGCTTAAAAACAAGTTTTAAGTGATATACCTCTAGCTCAAGGCTAGGGAAGATCTTTGGCGAAAATGAGGTGGATAAAAGCTAACGGTAGAGGTCCTTCGTGTTCCGAGTGCACCAAAGCTCCTTATACGCAACCTCTAACACTTGTATGATGATGAAATTGCAAGAACCAAAGTCGAAAATGTGGTGGTGTAGTGGAGGGGGTTCGGCCGAAGGTTTTAGAGAAGAGAAGAGAGAGTTTTGGTTGGTGTTGATTAGTGATAATTACCATGTGCTTAGTGATGGTTTATATAGACAAATCTAGATGTTATTAACCAATGGACAATGTGTCCCCAAGATATTAGACCATCTAAGATTAACCAAGATCACCAAGTACAAGTGGTGCCCCCTAGGTAACCGATTCGGTTTGGGGGGGGGGTCCTTGGTTCGATTTTAAGTAGGTGGTTAGGATAATTAGTTTAGTTAAGTAAGTTAACCAAGTATTTAACTTAGTTAGTTGTATGTTACACGTTATGGCGGGTGTTAGGGTAATCAGGGACCCTAACTGGCTCAGAAAAATATAATTAGTGAAAATAGTAATATTTTCATGTTCCGGGTAAAGTCCGGGTGTCTGGTTGGATAGTAATCCGTTAAAGCCTTTTGTAACGCTTTAAAGTGTCGTTATTACATTTTTAGTGACACAATTTGTTTTCCCGACACTTTAGAAAGTGTCTAGTGTTATTTCCTCATGTTCTGGCACTTTACTAGTCAGCTAGAAGCTGGTTTATTTATTAAAGTGCTGTGTTTGGTACTTAAAGTACGTTTTAGGCACATCCGAATCAGTGTATCTTATTCCTAGAGACGCGGTTCCACAACCCTTATATCCCTACACTCACTACCAGTGTAGCCAAAATATATGAGGCTCTTAACAGGCCTTAGAGGCAGTGTCTGCCTGATGCTGGTTATATCAGCATGTTTATTGTGTATCCGTTTAGTGCTACTGTGCTTTTTGTGCATCATGTTTGTCACTAGGGTTCAGCATGTAAATAATGTAGTGACAGCAAATAAAGTATGATGCAAGTATGTGCATGTATCAGTATGCAGGTAGCAGTTTATCAGCTAGTTTCAACAAGCACAGTAATTAAGCAGTAATTATTCATTAATTAAGTTGTACGGATACCTGGTTTAGTGCGGGTTGTCACATTCTCCCCCCGTTAAATAAATTTCGTCCCGAAATTTAAGTTCTGCTTGTAGATGCAGAGTTCTTAGGAAATAAGTGGGGGTATTTCTCTTTCATCCGGTCCTCACGTTCCCAGGTGAATTCAGGACCATGTCTGGCATTCCAACGAACCTTGACGAGTTTGACACTGCTCCGGCGGGTCTTGTTAACTTTCCAATCCGTGACCTCAACAGGTTCTTCAATGAAGTGGAGCGTGTCGTCAATATGAATCTCGTCGATGGGAATGGCAACGTCAATTTGAGTTGGACTTTTCTTTAGATTAGATACATGAAATGTATCGTGAACACCATTCAGTTCAGCAGGTAGGTCCAACTTGTATGCTACTGTTCCAATTCTTTCCAGAATTCTGAAGGGACCAATGTAGCGTGGATTTAACTTCCCACGCTTACCAAAGCGTGCCACCCCCTTCCAGGGTGAAACTTTCAATAACACCATCTCTCCGACTTGGAAGTCCACATGCTTCCGGTTTGGATCCGCGTAGGCCTTTTGCCTGTGGCGAGCGGCTTCGATGCGTTTAAGTATTTGCGCAATCTTGTCTGTCGTCTCTTGGACGATCTCGGGACCAGCAAGCTGCCTATCACCTGCGTCAGACCAACATAGTGGTGATCGGCACTTGCGTTCGTATAGGGCCTCAAATGGCACGACACCAATACTGGTGTGGTAGCTGTTGTTGTATGAAAATTCGACCAAAGGTAAGTGTTTATCCCAGCTACCTCCCAAATCCATAACACATGCCCTCAGCATGTCTTCCAAAGTTTGTATTGTTCGCTCGCTCTGGCCATCTGTTTGCGGATGGAATGCAGTGCTCAGATTCAATTGTGAGCCAAAAGATTCTTGGAAGGATTGCCATATCCTTGACACAAACCTTCCGTCTCTATCAGAGATGATCGAGAGAGGTACTCCATGACGTGCTACGATCTCTCTCAAGTAAATTTCCGCAAGTTTACTAGTACTGTCTTTCTCCTTGATTGGCAGAAAGTGTGCGGATTTTGTTAGGCGGTCAACTATCACCCAAATCATATCATGGCCTCTTGGCGTCCTTGGCAGTTTCGTAACAAAATCCATTGAGATTTGTTCCCACTTCCACTTGGGAATCTCAGGTTGTTGCAGAAGTCCCGAAGGCTTCTGGTATTCCGCCTTGACTTTAGCGCACGTTAAACATTTGCTCACGTAAACAGCAACGTCGCCTTTCATCCTAGGCCACCAATAGTAATTTTTGAGATCCTGGTACATCTTATCCGATCCAGGGTGGATAGAGTACCGTGACTTGTGCGCTTCGTCGAAAATAACTTCCCTTAATCCACCAAACAGAGGAACCCAAATCCTCTTCTCAAAACACAACGTTCCTTCCTCGTTTGGTACCAAAAGCTTCTCCATTCCACGGAGATATTCTTCCTCAAGGTTTCCCTCCTTGAGAGCTTCCTTTTGTGCAGCACGAAAGCGTAATGAAAGATCGGCTCGTATGATCATTTCCAAAGCTCTAACCCTTATGGGTTTGATTCTTTCTTTACGACTTAGGGCATCGGCGACTACATTCGCCTTCCCTGGGTGATACTTTATCTCGCAGTCGTAGTCGTTTAGCAACTCAACCCATCGTCTTTGCCTCATATTCAACTCCTTCTGGTTGAATATATGCTGTAGGCTTTTGTGATCTGTGAAGATTGTGCACTTCGTACCATACAGGTAGTGTCTCCAGATCTTTAAAGCGAAAACCACTGCGCCAAGCTCTAAATCGTGTGTGGTATAGTTCTTTTCGTGCACTTTCAGTTGGCGTGATGCGTAAGCAATGACCTTTTGGCGTTGCATCAACACACAACCCAATCCCTGACGCGATGCGTCGCAGTATACCACAAAATCGTCGGTACCTTCTGGTAGAGCTAAGATTGGCGCGTTACAAAGCTTATCCTTCAATATCTGAAATGCTTCATCCTGTTTGATTCCCCAATCAAACGTCTTATCCTTCTGGGTCAGGAGCGTCAACGGTTGAGCGATTTTCGAAAAATCCTCGATGAACCTTCTATAGTAGCCAGCCAAACCCAAGAATTGCCGAATCTCGGTTGGCGTTGTAGGCGTTTCCCAATTCTTGATTGCCTCGATCTTTGTGGGATCAACATGAATTCCATCCCCATTAACCACATGTCCAAGAAACTGGACTTCGCGTAGCCAAAACTCGCACTTGGAGAATTTGGCGTACAGTTGTTCTTTCTTTAGCAGCTCCAATATGGTTCTAAGATGTTGTTCGTGTTCAGCCTTCGTCTTTGAGTAAATCAGGATGTCGTCGATGAATACAATCACGAATTTGTCTAAGTATGGCTTGCAAACTCTATTCATTAGATCCATGAAGACCGCAGGTGCGTTCGTCAAACCAAATGGCATAACGAGGAACTCGTAGTGTCCATAACGAGTTCGGAAGGCTGTTTTCGGGATACTTTCCTCCTGTATCCTTAATTGATGGTATCCAGATCGAAGATCGATCTTAGAGTAACAGCTTGAACCTTGAAGTTGGTCGAACAGATCATCGATTCTTGGCAGAGGATACCTGTTCTTGATCGTCAGCTTGTTCAATTCTCTGTAGTCAATACACATGCGGAAACTTCCGTCCTTCTTCTTGACAAACAGGACCGGAGCTCCCCAAGGCGAGAAGCTTGGTCGGATAAAACCCTTGTCTAACAACTCTTGAAGTTGTGTTGACAATTCCTGCATCTCAGACGGAGCAAGTCTATAAGGTGCCTTAGCCACAGGCGCTGCGCCTGGAACTAAGTCGATGTGAAACTCCACTTGCCTCTGAGGTGGCAGCCCAGGTAAATCTTCCGGAAAGACTTCTGGATACTCCCTTACGACAGGGATGTCTTCGATTCTTGGCTCAGCAGCCTTCTTATCCACGATGTGTGCCAGAAAAGCAACACATCCTTTCTGTAAACACTTCCTTGCCTTCAAGCAGCTGATAATCCTTAGTGGTGTGTCACGCTTCTCTCCGTGAACCACAATTGTTTCACCATCATCAGTTGGGATACGAACAACTTTCTCGTGACATACTATCTCAGCCTTGTTTCCGGATAACCAATCCATTCCTACCACCACGTCGAAGCTTCCCAATTGAACGGGTAGTAGATCCAAAGTAAACTCACGTTCTCCCAATTCTATCACGCAGCCTCTGATTACTTCGTCGGCTTCAACTAACTTTCCATTAGCTAATTCGATCGAGTAGGGAATGTCTAACTTATTTGCAGCTAACCCAAGCATATTCTTAAATTCTAATGATACGAAGCTATAATCGGCACCAGTATCAAATAAAACGGATGCATAGCGTTGATTGATAGGGAACGTACCAGTAACAACATTTGGATCCTGGCGTGCGTCCCTAGCTTCGAGTTGGAACACTCTACCACGGGCTTGATTCAACGTTGGGCAGTTCTTCTTAAAATGCCCGATTTCCCCGCAGTTATAACATCCGAGTCTCTGCCCGTTTCCACCAGCTTGATCATTCCCCGGATTACGATTCACTGCGCCCGCTTGGTTAGCATTGTTGCCTTGATTTCTGTTACCTCCAAAATTTCCTTGTGGGCGGTTCCCATTTCCACCACGGTTATCATTCCTATTTCCATATCCTCCCTGGCCTCCGCGGCCGGCAGGGACCCAACAAGTATCCTTCGAGTGACCACGTTTCCCACAAGCTTCACATGTTTTCAGTCCACATTGGCCAGAATGGTGACGCTGGCAGGCATTACACTTGGGCTGGGTGCCCATATATCCCCTTCCTTTCCTTTCACTGCCAGCTGCACCCTGAGCTGGCGTGCTTGGTGCTCCTCTCTTAGCATTACCGCTAACACCTTGTTTGAAGTTTGAAAACTTTCTTTTGTTACTTCCTGATGACTCAACATGAGTCTCTTTCTCCTTTGCCTTAACATCACCAAACCTATTCAGACGAATCGCCTCCTCGGTGAGAGCCACGCTCAAATCGATGGCTTCAGTGATAGTCGCTGGTTTGGAGGAGGTTACCATGCTTATTATTTGGGGAGCCAAACCCCAAATGAAGCGCTCGATTCGCTTGTATTCAGGCGTAACCATGTAAGGAACCACTTGAGATAAGTCGTGAAACCTCTGGACGTATTCCGCAATCTTTGGTCCATCCATCTTTAAGTGCCAAAATTCAGTCTCCAACCTTTGAATTTCTGCGCGTGAACAGTACTTCTTGCACATCAGTTCTTTCAATTCGGCCCAAGTCAGGGCGTAGGCGGCAGCTTCGCCTAGTGTTTGTACTTGTAGGTTCCACCAGGATAGGGCTCCATCTAGAAACAGCCCTGAAATGTACGTGACTTGCTGATCCTCTGCACACTTGCTCATGCGTAAGACAGAATCGGTTTTCTCAGCCCAGCGGGTAAAGGCAACTGCACCTCCTGTGCCATCGAAGTTAACTGGTTTGCAGTCTAAGAACTGCTTGTAGGTGCATCCTGCACGTATGTTAAAACATGTGTTTGGCATTAGCATCATCGCTAAAATCTCCAACTAGTTCATGGTAGGTTCGAATGGCGTGGTATTACCGTGAGGTGGATTGTTATTGCCTTGGTTAACACTTCCGCTCGCTCCTGGCTGAGATGCTGCGTACTGTGCTATGGCAGCAGCAATAATCTGCTGGAGTTCTGCCTCATTAGTTGGCATGTTTGGTTCGCGTCTTGGCGGCATCTTCTAAAAGATGGTTTATGTTGGTCAGGCCATAGCGAAAAGTACGTATATAGTAATAGTAATAGCACGTAATATCTCATGTCATCAATACATCACAAATACCAATCATCCACATCTCATACCATAACAATGCAAATAAGTAATCAAGCGAAACAGATATGATGAGAATACTGCGATTGTCATACATCAAGACCACAGAGTAAGTGTATCAGTACATCATAGTGTCATACAATCATCCATCAACTAGGGGCTACATCACCCCTGTCCCAAAAATCATAACAAATCAGTGTCAAATACAACATCAAGTACATGTCAAAAGTCAAAATCAAAAAGTGGTCTCCAAAATGCTGTGCAATCCAACAATCGCCGTCTTCTCATCCTCGTCTATCTAATCAGTAACTGGTGAGCTCTATGCAGATGGTGGTGGAGGAGGGGGAAAGTGGGTATAAAACAAGCGGCGTAACTGGAGCCAGTCCTCCTCCTGGGCTCGCTGAGTACGAATAATGGAAGCAATCTGCTGCTCTAAAGTAAAGAGACGAGCAGCAATATCTGAAGGTAGTGGTCGAAACGGCTGTAGAGGGGAGGGTGCCTGTCCATGGCACTGACAAGGTAACAACCGAGCTCTCTCGAGCTCCTGTATACGCTGTGTGTGGGACTCATGCTGTGCGACAAAGGACATCAAGACGTCCTCGATAGTGTATCCCCTGTGAAAAGCATGATAGGGGTCAGTGGGTGGCATACCAGAGCCAGGTGCCCAAAGAAATGGCTCGCTAGTGGGGTCGAAAGGTGCCACGTGAAACGGTGCAACAGCGGGTGGAACAAATGACGTCTGAGGCATAAAAGGGATAGGCATCGGTACATGCCCATCAGGGTGTGCTGAAGAACCCTCTCCAGGCCCTGCTGGAGGTACAAACATAGGAACCTGAAATGAAAAGTCAATATGGGGTGCAACAGGAATCTGTGGAGGAAAAGGTGGAACGTCCTCGTCAGCCGGTATCCAACCGTGCTGTGTGGACTCATCCGGTGGATCCATATGCGCCGCGAACAGTGCATGTCCGGGCTCCAGTGGGACGGGATCAAGTAAGGGAGCAACAACAGGGTAAACGGGTGCAAAGTGCTCTATAGGGTGGTCAGCAGGTATATCATCAACGGGTAAGGGAACAACGGGATCAACAGCAACATGATCGCCCTCAATCACAGGAACATCTACAGGGAGATCAGCAACAACAGGCTCAAAAGGGATATCAGCATGTACTAAGTCATGCTCTGGTATAGGGTCTAGAGCGGCTGCCTGCTCAGGAGCAACGGCAGGCTCGAAGTCATCAAAAGCCATGTCAAACTCAAAATCTGGGTCATTAGGCTCAAATAGGTCAACAGCGTCTACTGGATCCTCCATAAACTGATCCATCGGAACGTACTCTATGTCATGATCAGGGTCGAATCCTGGGGGAAACATAGGGTCGGAATCCCCCTCGTCATCAGGGTCAAAAGCGAAACTGGGGATAGGAGCGACAGAAGATGCATGATCAGGCTCTGACTCATGAGAGAAGTGCTGTGCACTCTGGACATGTGAGGGTACAGAAGCCACAGACTCAAAGGAGTCCGCGACTGGGGAGTGAACAGGTGGCTCCGCGACGGGAGCGTCCGCGATCAACAAGGGATCGGCAGCAGGAAGGGCCTCGCCCTGAGCATCGTCCTCGAAAGGCTCCTCATCAAACATATCGATATCATCCTCCTCATCGTCGATGGGTAAATCGTAAGCTGGGTACGCAGCAAGCGGTATAGGAGCAGGGATCAGTGCCAATGGTAGATCCCCTGCGATAGGACCATCTGCGAGCTCGCCAGCACCGTCAGGTAGTGCAAAAGGCTGGAAATCGTCCTCATCTGTGCTAGTGTAGTCGGACGTGTAAACCTCGTGCTCCGATGACTCAATGTCGTCTGAAACGATAGGCCTCGGGCCTGTGGTGCCTGAACCACCAGTGTCTGCAGAATCCATGTGTCTGTAACATATACACAAACATGCACAAATAGTCAATCATAAATCAAGTAATCACATAAATCACCAAGTAAGGCATCACATAATCCTCCTAGTCTTACTAGCCAATTTCATCCAGTCTACAAGACTGCTCTATCCTTCACTTAAACCAAACCTCGATCCTCCAGACCGATCCTCAGCCCTCCAAGCTGAGCCTTTTCTTCCTAGCCTTGCTAGCCCACTACCTCGGTCACCTAGACCGAGCCTCGATCCTCCAGATCGAACCTATAATAAACCAACGTGCTCAACTACCTTAATCACCTCGGTCCTCCAGACCGATCCTCAGCCCTCCAAGCTGAGCCTATAAATAAAATGTGCTCAACATTTGTTTGTAAAAAGTGTGGATCTGGACTTAAGTGGTATGCAGAAAAATGTTTTCGTGAGAGCCCTAGTGATCATAGTCTAGACTCGAGAAGGAATCCTAGTTCGCTATGATCAGAGCTCTGATACCAAGCTGTCACACCCTGGCTTTGCGGAAGCGTGGTTAATTTTGGTGTGACTTCTTAATACCATAGCTTAACCATAACAAGCTATATGAATTAAAAACCATGCAAGTCATCCATTAAGTTTTGAAAACAAAATACAGTACCATTGTTTTAACCAACAACCATAACCTTGTTCAACAACATTACAAACTAAAACATAACATAAACGTGGTTTAAGGACTGTGTCTTGTCCAGGAAAGAGACACATCCCCTAAACCCTGATGACTCCATGACAAGTGCAGCGGAAAACGTTCCATACCGTGCCAGATCCGTTTAATTTCCTGAAATACATGTGAGTTGAAAAATCAACAATAATGTTGAGCGAGTTCATGTGCAAGTGAGTAAGTAAAACACTTGTAAGTATAAAAGTTTCCTGGTATGTAGCAGTGTAAGAGGACTTGTGATCACCAATGGTTTGCAAGGCCATTAGCATGTTGTGAAATGCAAGTAGGAAGACTACACCCTAGCCGATTTTTGCGTTGGGTACCAAGTCACTCCGGGTCCGTTCTGTTGGTCCTCCGAGAGGTCCGTTCTGTTGGGCCGGGAGCTGGGCTCGCTACACCCAGATAGATCTACCGCTCGAGTCCCTCGGTGTTCTAACTACCCATTCACATGATCTAAACCTCCTTACGTTATTCATACCGTGTATAATAGTACTTGTAAACAAAGTAACATGTATTTCACCCCCGCAGTTAAGAAAACTGAAAACAGTTAGAGAAAAGGGGGACATGAACTCACAGTGAATGCGCGTCTCTACCAAGTGTCTCCAATACAGTAAGCTGTGCAACGACCTACAAGTGCTAATTCTATTAGACGGACGGCCGTGCCTTAGCTTTATAGTTTAAGTCTTTGGGAAATAGTTAGACAACTATTTCGTGTTTATGTTCCGTATACACTTGGTAGTTATACTTCTTCCCAAGGATGGGGGATACAATACATGTGCGTAAGTTACGTTTTATCAATCTTGTGGTAATGTAATTACCGGTGTAACTTATATGATAATGTGGAAGCGTTCGCAAAGTTTTGGAATCATTAACGCTTGTAAATATTACTTTACTCTAAAATAATATTTATGTATTTTCACAAAATAATCATAAACAGTGTTGTGACAAATATACTTATCACGTTAATCTTTGTGAAAATCCCACCTCCGAATATTTAGTAAAATATAGTGCTGGCGAAATTTATGTTTCGAAAGTATGTTCAAAAATAGTTCTAACACTTGTTGTGTAAATAAACCTAAGTGTTAGGTTTTTAGAAAATTTCGCCAGAGTTTCCTCTGTAACTGGAGGTGGCCACGCTTTCAAGCGTATCATTTTCTTTTAACAAATCAATTCAACAACTTCTTTATTCAATCAAACAATTTCCGACACATCAAACTAGTCGACAAGTATGTAAATTTGCATAATCGCATGAACTTGTAGTTTCTCCGCATCTATAATGTAAATCCCCTTTATATATGTAGATCATTATATAAAGTAACTCTAATCTTGTAAAAAACCTTGTTGTTAGAGAAATCCTTCTTTACAACTTCTAGTAACAAGTGACAAAGCTAGTCCTTTGTCGGATCTTTTCATTTCACAAGTGTTTACACACTTGTGGTTTATAAAATCATGTTTGTTAGTGTAAGATCTATCCTTTAGAAAACATGACTCCTTTAAAGTGTGGTTCTTCAAAAATACCACTTGCAGATACGTAGATCCGCTAGTTTTAAACACCATTGTACCGATTAAATCACTTTTACACAAGTAAAATATTTCTACACAAGTTCATGTATCTTGTGTGGTAGAGTTTCGCCTTTTAACCCTTGTGGTAACCAAAAACGAGCTTATGTGAAGATCCATGATCTTACAAAGTCGGGTTAAACGGAGATCCGAGCTACCACATCATAGATCGGGTCTCAATAATCACATATTTCAAGTCCTACGACTTTTACACAAGACATGTGTTATTAACCACCATTTTAGTAATTTTACTAGACTTTTGATCATCATCTTTCATTTTAACGAGATTCAACCGACATAACTTCTTTTAACCACTTTAGATAAGCTTAAAAACAAGTTTTAAGTGATATACCTCTAGCTCAAGGCTAGGGAAGATCTTTGGCGAAAATGAGGTGGATAAAAGCTAACGGTAGAGGTCCTTCGTGTTCCGAGTGCACCAAAGCTCCTTATACGCAACCTCTAACACTTGTATGATGATGAAATTGCAAGAACCAAAGTCGAAAATGTGGTGGTGTAGTGGAGGGGGTTCGGCCGAAGGTTTTAGAGAAGAGAAGAGAGAGTTTTGGTTGGTGTTGATTAGTGATAATTACCATGTGCTTAGTGATGGTTTATATAGACAAATCTAGATGTTATTAACCAATGGACAATGTGTCCCCAAGATATTAGACCATCTAAGATTAACCAAGATCACCAAGTACAAGTGGTGCCCCCTAGGTAACCGATTCGGTTTGGGGGGGGGTCCTTGGTTCGATTTTAAGTAGGTGGTTAGGATAATTAGTTTAGTTAAGTAAGTTAACCAAGTATTTAACTTAGTTAGTTGTATGTTACACGTTATGGCGGGTGTTAGGGTAATCAGGGACCCTAACTGGCTCAGAAAAATATAATTAGTGAAAATAGTAATATTTTCATGTTCCGGGTAAAGTCCGGGTGTCTGGTTGGATAGTAATCCGTTAAAGCCTTTTGTAACGCTTTAAAGTGTCGTTATTACATTTTTAGTGACACAATTTGTTTTCCCGACACTTTAGAAAGTGTCTAGTGTTATTTCCTCATGTTCTGGCACTTTACTAGTCAGCTAGAAGCTGGTTTATTTATTAAAGTGCTGTGTTTGGTACTTAAAGTACGTTTTAGGCACATCCGAATCAGTGTATCTTATTCCTAGAGAAGCGGTTCCACAACCCTTATATCCCTACACTCACTACCAGTGTAGCCAAAATATATGAGGCTCTTAACAGGCCTTAGAGGCAGTGTCTGCCTGATGCTGGTTATATCAGCATGTTTATTGTGTATCCGTTTAGTGCTACTGTGCTTTTTGTGCATCATGTTTATCACTAGGGTTCAGCATGTAAATAATGTAGTGACAGCAAATAAAGTATGATGCAAGTATGTGCATGTATCAGTATGCAGGTAGCAGTTTATCAGCTAGTTTCAACAAGCACAGTAATTAAGCAGTAATTATTCATTAATTAAGTTGTACGGATACCTGGTTTAGTGCGGGTTGTCACACTCATGCCCCTCGGTCCTACAACGAGGATTGATGGCCTTAATCGCCCTACTCATTCACATGATCTAGTAGTAAAACCCTCCTTAAGCTAATTATACCATGTAATAAACGTTTGTAATAATTGTAACATGGATTTCACCCCCGAAGTATAAAACTGAAAACAGTTAAAAGTAAAAGGGGGAGCATGAACTCACAGTATTGCGTCTTCGGTACTTGTAACCCAAATCTCCTCAGCAAACACGACTACCTACAATGGTCTAACGTCTATTAGACGAACGGGTCGTGCCTTGTCTTGGTATTTATGTTTTTGAGTTACGTTTCTGATATTATTCCAAGTTATAATAATTATATTTAGTTTTGGAATAATTGTTTATACAATATTTCTGTATTAATACTTCTCAAGTATTCGTATTCGTATTTCCTTCCCAAGTATGAGGTATTTCATACATGGTTATCCGTATTCTTGTATTTGTTTATCTAGCCATGTAGTGGCGTCGTATTCCGGTGTGTTAATCCAAAAGAATATATATCTTTAAGTCCCACTTAGAAATATATAAATAAACCTTATTTTTATTCAAAACAATACAGTCCAAGAAAATACAAATTTTCCCAAAAATACTATATTTCTTAATAAACCCGAGTAAAAATACTTTCACTTTCCCAAATGATAATACATTTTCCCTTGTCCCAAAAATATGATATAACTTGGTAATACGTATAAAAATCATATTTTCACCTCTTTCGTATCCAAAATAACGTTTACCAAAAATATATTTATAAGAGTATTTCCCGGAATATTTTGTAAGTTACGTTTTTGTGTTTGGCTTCACAATATTAAGTGTGTAACTTAAATATTTATTCCTTGTGATTTTTGGTATTATTTTGGAGTTGTAAATTTCATGGTATTTGTTAAGTTATATTATTTTACCCTAAAATAATATAACTATTCCACAAAGTATACAAATATTCACACAGGTGTCTTTAGTATAAAATATATATTCTAAATATATATTTACTCACTTTATTTACAAAAATCAACCTCCGTTACTTTGTATTTTGTTACAAAAATTATGGCGAGGTTTATATTTGAAAAGCATAGTTTAAAATACACTAAAAACACTTGTCTAGAAAATAATTTTCTAAGTGTTGGAATTTTTAGAAAATTTCGCCATAGTCTCCTTTGTAAATGGAGGTGTCCATGCTAATAAGCATATCATTTTCTTTTCCAAAAATTATTCAACAATCCACAACAAATCTCTAAATCATATTACACTCACCAAGTGCAAAAACAATGCACTTTACATAATAACATGAACTTGTGTTTTCAAAAAACGCGTAGTAACTTGGTAATATATTTAGTAGCCTTGGTTACTTCCCAAAATATATTTACTTTTGTAAAAATCTCATTCTCGGGATTTTTAGATGTTCACAACTTGTGAACATATTTTAGAAAAATATTTATTTGCAACATTTTCATGTTTCACTAGCTTTCCCACACTTAATTTGTTTCCAAAAATAGTGTAAGTATATGTAAGAATCATGATCTTTCAAAAACCGTCTTTTAAACTTGGTTTGTTTAGAAAAATCATTCACAAGCCTTGAGTTTACAAGTTTACTAGTTCACTAGGTTTATTACTTTGTAAGAAAAATCATTTTTATTTTCATGTTCATGTTAGTCTAGAAGATGATTATTTCATGAAAGTACATAATCATCTCTAACTTGTTAAACCATGTTTTTAATCATCCTTTAACAAGTTCCATATGATGATCAATCATCATATTATTAGTAATCAACAAGTAATCATCAACACATTCAAACAACATCATACTAGCATTATTTCAACATATTTCCCCTTATGTAAGCTTATGTTTCATGATTCAAGTTTATGTTCTTTTAGTGTTCATATGATTTACATCATGTAACATCTTTTAACCAAGCAAAATAGAAGTAAATAAGGGTTAAGATGATCTTACTACTAGCTTCAAGCTAGGGATGATTCAAGGATAGAAAACAAGTGGATAAAAGCAATCCGTGAAGGTCCTTCAACTTCCGAAAGCTCCAAGCTTCCTAACTTAGCTTCTTACACCTTAGAACAAGCTTGGAATTATTGTAGGATGGATGAAAATGGAGATGGTATGATGATGGGATGTGGCCGTGAGCTCCCAAGGGAGGAAGACAAGTGTTTTTGAGTTGTGAAGATGATGAAGATACTAGTATTCTTATAACCATCAAGTTCTAATATCCAAAGGGTGTTGTGTCTAGGAAAGTACTAACAAGATCACCCAAATTCCAAGGAGAGATTATGGAAGGGATTTAGTAGGATTTGGAAAAATCTTGTGGTGGGGTCCATGCTTGGGGACGGTTACATAAAGGGGGGGGGGTAAGTTGTAAATTGTTGGGGTAAGTAAGTAATTAGTGGGGTGTTAAGTGCAAAAGCTAGTGTTTAGTGTCTTACATTTATTATGCAATATGTTATAGTGTTCGGGAACCATAACTAGCTCAGAAAAAAGTGAAACAATGCTTTTAACAATATTTTTGTGTTCCGGGTAAAGTCCGGTTGTTCGGTTAGATACCGATCCGTTAAAGTGCTAAGTTATACCGTATAGTGTCCTTTATGTAACTTTTTGTGACACCTTAAATTCCTGAAACTTAGAAAAGCATACAGGACCATTTTGCCATGTTTTTGCACATTAGTAGCATTTTTAAAATGCTGAATTTTGGTAATTAATGCAGAATTCTGCACTTTAAGTGGGTTTTAGGCACTTTCCGGCACCTAAACTATCACCTAGTAACGCAGTTTTATGGTTCTTACTTCCCTACACTCCATACTAGTGTAGTACCCTGTCTCTGGCTCATACTGGGCCTCAATATATTGTATGTCTATGTGCTGGTATTGTCAGCATGTTTCTGAGTTATACGCTCACTGTGCTAACTGTGCTTTGTGCATCAAGTATGTCACTAAAGTTTGTATGTAATGAATGTAGTGACAGTATGAAATGTGATGCATATGTATGTGTGTAACAAAAATCAGAAAGCCGTTTAAGTCATTAGTTGTAATTAAGCAAAGTCATTAAGCATAAATCAATATCAATTAAACGTACGGATGCATGCAAATTTGACAGTTGTCACAAATTTAACACGGCAAACACTCCGAGATAGTGACATAAGCTTAGCGTACCTTAAATAACCTTTACATAACTTAGAAATAAGTTTTGAAGGGTTTGGTAAGACAAAAACAAGTTTATTCGACTACAGGGACTATTTGCGACAAACTGCGAAAGTCTGCCGATTCGTATAGTAACGTAACCCCAGAACATGATCATAAGCTAAACATACCATAAATATCCTTTACATAGCTTAGAAATAAGCTTTGAGGGGTTCGGTGTGAGAAAATAAACTTATTTGATCAACACGGACTAAAAGCGTCAAAATGTGCATAAGTTTGCATTTACGCGCATATCTTACGTTCTGAACATATCCGGACATCCAAAATTTTTTGTAATAATTAAAATATTTTATTTTAGTGATAGGAATGCAAAAATACCATTCGTCACGCAATTTGGATCGTTTTTCGCGTCCGTTCGAGTTTCGTGGTAATTAACCGAATAACGTGACCGTACGACCAAACGAACCGACATTCGAGATATTTTCAAGCATATTTCAAGTCCCATATACGTTTACATCATTATAGAGCCTTGAAAATGGGTTAACGGGGCTTAAACGTGTCAAAAACCAAGTTTTATGCATGCAGGGGCTGTTTCTGCCAAACTTTGAAAGTTACTGGACACTAGGTCGCGGGCCGCGAAAGCCCAGACCCATTCTTACACAGGGCGCGATAGCCCTTCCTGGGCAGAAACCATTTTATTGATATCAGCAGCTGAACCTTGGGTTTTAACCATAGTTTTTCAATACCTTGGGCTTGTTTAAGTGTTCCTCAAGCCCCCAAATCAGTGTGTAACATGTGTAGGGCTAGGATCGTGCTTTGATTCACTCAAAAACACATATCATTGATCCAATGGCACTAGATTTTCTATAAATACCCATCAATTTTTCATTCCAACTTGCTCATTCCATTTTTCTTTCACCTTGGATCTGATTGAAGCTATCCCTCTTGGTTGAAGGCTTCAAACTTCAGTTTTCTTTGTTCTTTCTTCAAGCTTGGACCTCTTGTAAGTGTTCTTTCATGCTTGATTATGTATTTCAAGCATGAAAGTCAAACAGTGTTTGACTTTCTGCTTTGACCATGAATTGGTCAAGACAAAGTTCGTTTGAACTTTGCAACGTGAGCGTAATCATGATGGTTATAGTCCCTTGTGACTATACCTACTGATTACCATGTTGATTAGTCGAAGTGACGAGTAAAAGTTTCGGTCAAAATGCCGATTATGTGCATTTTGCGACGAAACTATTTCCGGGTATCAAAACACTTTGTTTTGATATCAAATCAGTTTTCTAACATTTTACGACGAAACTATTTACGCATAATTTCATTTTAAGCACATGTAACCTAAATTTTGACATCTAAACTGATTATGCAATGTTATTAATCATGTTAAGGCGTATAATACTTGTCATAGGGCTAGTTAGACCGTCCGAACACGCTTTTGCGCGAACGACACGTTAAAGTAGCATAAACTACCTTAACGAGTCGTAACGGGTCATAAGCACTTAGGATAGGTTCCACCTTAGAATGTAGGCTTTGTTAAACCATATCATATGAGTTCCAATACTCATTTGGTTTACAAGACCTTATTCTCCGATCTTTCAATTTAGGTCCGGTTTATTAACGTAGTACCTATATTAGGTGTCGTTTGATTCCGTGATCCTTCGAGCGTTACTTGGTTGTTATTCCAAGACTATTAAGCAATATCAAGTGAGTACATAGTCCCCTCTTTTACCGCTTTCAAATATTTTGGGGTGATACACATGTGCCTACTTGTTACTTTTGTGCTTTTCATGCTTTTCATGACATATACATGCTATGTTCATCTAGTACACATATAGTACACGATTTCAAATATGCTTTGCTATGTATGTTGACTGAGCATGCTAGCACATTGATTTCATAAACATTTTTGTTGCATATGTTTGCTCAGCATATGGACACATTGATTTACATTACATTTCTGCTGCATATGTTTACTTAGCATATGGGCACATTGATTTACATGAACATTTCTACTTGTATGTTTACTTAGCATACTTAGTACATGGTTTTTACATGACATGCTTACACTTGGTATGACATTTGGTATGTTTAATGGGACAAAAATACGTTCATTAACATTAATCACGCCGCTCGGTAGTATGTAGTGGTACCATAGGACTTGACAAATCCCGTTCCCGGCTTCCTAGGTTTGTTTGGAAGTAAGGAATGACAGAATCCGATATACATAATTGATAAACTTTTAACTTGTTAAGGGTTTATCTGACAGTCGCAAGGCTTGAATGCATGCGATAAACATTACTGCATAAATGTTTGTATCCATAAAGCATTGATTTTGCAAAACATAACTTTTGATTTAAACTATGGTTTATTCAAATACACTGTTTTGTACATGACATTTGATTATACATTGACATATACATGTGGTTTGAGTAAATACTTTTTATTCACCATACAAGACATTGTTGTTACTTGACATTTGCTATACAAGACATGATTTACACATGACATTGAGACATTAAACATTGTTATACATGAACATTTAACATTAGTTTAAACAAGACACTTTGGTGGTTATTTGGTATGTGATTTAAATAACGAGGCTTGTGTAATATGATAAAAGCACGGTGGATACGCCGCTGGTACTTCCTATATATAAGTGCTTTTATGATATTACATATTGTAGCGTAATTTAAACCACATCGACAGGAACAAAGACATGATACATTTTATACAAATGACACATTTTACAAGACATTGTTTTACGAAAGACATATTTTATACAAATCCATTTTTACTTGGTTATTCACTTAACCATACAACTTTCTTTTATATCATCTGATTTTCTTATCGATTTTCATATGATTTATAAAAGAAAATATTTTTATAAGGTTCATGACTACTTTTTGTTAAACATTTATTTTAACTTACAAGTCAAGAATCCTGCATCAACTAAACCTATGTATCTCACAGGCATTTTGATGCTGACGTACCTATTTTCACATGTGTTTTCAGGAGCTAATGCATGATAAGGATGGTGATACACTTAGGTGGACTCAGGGCTTAGTGACTTAAAAGAAGCAATAATAGTTTATCTTATGTTATGTTTTCTTCGTTTTAAGACAATGTAATCACTTTAATTCTAATAAAACTAAACTTCAAATGCCATGGTTGTGAAACAATAATTCTGTCGCTCCACTCCTAGACGTTTCCGCCGCGGTTTGTTGTTTTACGCGGTCGGGGTGTGACAGAAGAGTTGTTATCAGGGCTCATGGTTATAGGGAATTAGGTTATTAGTAATGCTTTGACCTAGATTATAACCTTTCTAGGACCCTAACACAAGTTATCTTGTGTTTAGATCTTAAAACATAAACATCACCTATCTTTAGGTGATTACCAAAACAAGAACACAAATTTCCAAAACAATTTTGAAAATCAATCATCCATTCTTGAATGATTCTTTCGGCTTAATGCCTTCCAAGTTTTCAAAATCTCTTCAAAGTTTGGGTCTAAATAATGTGAACACGTGCAATCTGGAAGGGTGGATGCATGTATCTCGAGTTTTCTGTCTAGGCTAGAGTGTTCGTACAAATCCACATAATCGGACCAGTCACTCTTACCTGGGAACTCTTGGGGTGAGTGTCCACTTATAGGCTAAAGCATGTCTTCGCGATACATTATTATGACCCATTTACTTTGATTAGTCACTGTGTGTCATTTGTTTGTACTATGGTAACAAACGAATGACGACCATCCATACTTTTTGTCGATATTTGTAACATCTCATTTTTATCCAATGACATCTCATTTTCCATCATATCATCTCACTCATTTTCTCTCATGTTTTCCTCTTTTAGAATGCCTCCTCGACGAGATGCACAACAACCTAACGCCGAACTGGCGGCTATCATTGCACAGCAAATGGCTGCTGCACTCCCAAATCTCATCGCTCAAATTAACCAAGCCAACAACAGTAACAATAATGCACCTGCTTCGTGCAACTTTAAACAGTTTAATTCGGCTAAACCGCTCAAGTTCAGTGGTTCTGAAGGAGCAACTGGGCTCCTACAATGGTTTGAGAGTATTGAGAGTACTTTTCACCATGTTCAGTGTCCTGATAATCGTAAAGTCGAGTTTGCTTCCAGTGTATTTCAAAAGAGGGCTCTTACATGGTGGAATGGAGTAATGAGGGACCGTGGTGCTGATGTTGCTTTAGCTCAGACCTGGGCAGAGCTTAGGGCACTAATGATGAGGGGATTCTGTCCTCATCACGAACTCAGGGCTTTGGAAAGGGAATTTGTTGATTTGAAACAAGACAGTGGTGAGCACCGTGCTTATACCGACAGATATAAGGAGTTAAGTTTACTTTGTCCCACAATGGTTACCCCGCTGGATAAAGCCATTGAAAGGTATGTCGATGGTCTGCCTGACCCTGTGCAAGATATCATTACTGGTAGCAATCCTACCACTGTTCGTCAGGCCATTGAGCTAGCTGCAACCCTGACTGAGTCCCAGATCAGGAAGGGTAAACTCCACAAAAAGGGTGACAAGAAACCGTCTGACAAGAATGAGAACCAGAAGGGTAAGAAAGCTGAGTCTTCTAGGAAGTTTAGGAAGCGCAAGGCTTCCAAGAATTTCGCTGTTACGGCACAGGCAAACCAAGCTGCTCCTAATCAGCCAGCACAACCACCTGCCAAGAGACATTATGCTTACAATGCACCTTTGTGCAACAGATGTAATAGTTATCATCAACCGCAGGTTCAAAGCCGTTTTTGTACCAACTGTGGGAAATCTGGGCATCTCGCCAACACTTGTCATTTTGCTCCTACACAGAACCAAGCAGTTCACAACCCTGCACAACAGCCTTCACAACAACAACCAGCACAAGCTGCACGACTTCACTACCCGCCTGGTTCTTGCTACAATTGTGGGGATCTGACCCACTACAGAAATCAATGCCAGAGGTTGGCTAATGCAAATCAGGCGCAGGCTCGTGGACGAGTCTTCAACATGAATGCAAACGAGGCACGTGCAGACAACGAGGTGGTGAACGGTATGTTCTTTGTTAACAATCAGCCTGCTTCTGTTCTTTTTGATTCGGGTGCCGATAAGAGTTTTGTGTCTTTTACTTTTGAGCCATTGCTTTCCATGACTAGAACAAAACTTGGAAAGCCTTTGACAGCATAAGTAGCTAGTGGTGAACCCATTGTAATCAATTCCGTTTTTTGAAATTGCCAGTTGAACCTTAATAATCATCTTTTTCCTATCGACCTCATGCCAATGCAACTTTGAAGTTTCGACATTATAGTACGAATGGATTGGTTAGCCAAGTATCATGCAGAGGTAGTTTGTTTTGAAAAGATTGTCCGTGTACCTCTTTCGACTGGTGAGTTCTTAGAGGTTCATGGTAAGAAACCTGCTAGTAGCCTTAAACTCATGACGTGTATTCAGGCTCAAAAATATTTACGAAAGAACTATGTGGCCTTCTTGGCACATGTCGTAGAGGAGAAAGGCAAAGGTAAGACTATTCAAGACATCCCTGTAGAGGAGAAAGGCAAAGGTAAGACTATTCAAGTATTTCCTGAAGAATTACTTGGTTTACCCCCAGCACGTCAAGTTAAGTTCCGTATTGATCTTGTACCTGGTGCTAATCCTATTGCTAAATCTCCGTATCGTCTTGCACCGTCTGAGATGCAAGAATTATCTAAACAGCTTCAGGAGCTTTCTGACAAAGGATTCATTCGTCCTAGCTTTTCACCTTGGGGTGCTTCTGTTCTTTTTGTTAAGAAGAAAGATGGATCTTTTAGGATTTGTATTGATTATCTTGAGCTCAACAAGCTTACCATCAAGAATCGATATCCCCTACCTCGCATTGATGATCTCTTTGATTAGTTACAAGGTGCTACTTGCTTTTCAAAAATTGACCTACGTTCTGGGTATCATCAGCTTCGTGTACTCGAGGAAGATATTCCCAAGACAGCTTTTCGCACAAGATATGGTCACTATGAGTTCACTGTTATGCCATTCGGCTTGACTAATGCTCCTGCTATTTTCATGGACTTGATGAATAGGGTTTGTAAGCCTTATTTGGACAAGTTCATCATTGTTTTCATTGATGACATTTTGATTTATTCTAAGACACGAGCTGATCACGAACAACATCTCCGTCTTACTATGGAACTCCTGAAGAAAGAACAACTTTTCGCCAAATTCTCCAAGTGTGAATTTTGGCTAAAGGAAGTTCAATTTTTGGGACACATCGTTAACGAACAAGGTGAATATGTAGATCCCGCCAAAATACGTGCGATTAAGGATTGGGATTCACCAACTACTCCTACTGAGGTTCGTTCATTTCTTGGTCTTGCGGGTTATTACCGTCGTTTTATTGAAAACTTCTCCAAGATTGCGGTTCCTCTCACTATTTTAACTCAGAAGAATTAACCTTTTGAGTGGGGATCCAAACAGGGAGAAGCTTTTCAGACGTTGAAACAGAAACTCTGTGATGCTCATATTCTATCTTTACCTGAGAGCAACGACGATTTTGTTGTATATTGTGATGCATCCAACTTAGGCCTTGGCTGCATTCTCATGCAAAGGAACAAAGTCATAGCATACGCATCGAGACAGTTGAAGATACACGAAAAGAACTACACGACTCATGATCTTGAGTTAGGCGCTGTAGTCTTTGCTCTCAAAATTTGGAGACACTACCTGTATGGAACAAAATGTGTGGTTTTCACTGACCACAAGAGTCTTCAGCACATTTTCAATCATAAAGAACTAAATATGAGGCAACGATGTTGGGTTGAACTTCTAAACGACTACGATTGTGAAATTCGCTACCACCCTGGTAAGGCGAATATCGTGGCTAAAGCATTGAGTCGTAAAGAGCGTGTCAAGCTTCACTGTGTTCAGGTTCGATCTGATATTCAAACCTACATTTCTCAGGCTCAACATACTTGTGTTACACAAGACGTGATGGGTAAGGAATTTCCATATCATATTAAGCCTGATCTTGAATTGAAAGACAATGGATTATATTATTTCATGGACCGTTTGTGGGTCCCAAATCAAGACAATCTTCGCACCTTGCTAATGGATGAAGCTCATAAGTCTCGCTATTCTATTCATCCTGGTGCAGACAAAATGTATAAGGATCTTCGAACCCAGTATTGGTGGCCATGTATGAAGAAAGACATTGCCTTGTACGTGTCCAAATGCCTTACTTGTCTTAAGGTTAAGGCAGAACATCAACATCCCTCTGGATTATTGGAGCAACCAGAGATACCGGTTTGGAAATGGGAAAACATTGCTATGGATATCATTACCAAGCTGTCGTGCACTAAGAAAGGTCATGATGCTATTTGGGTAGTTGTTGATCGTCTTACAAAGTTAGCGCATTTCTTGCCGATCCGTGAGGATCTATCTGCTGACAAACTTGCTAAAATCTATGTGGATGAGATTGCATCCCGACATGGTGTTCCTTTGAACATTATATCTGACAGAGATGCTCGATTCTCGTCTCACTTTTGGAGAACCATGCAATCTACAATGGGAACTCAACTCAATCTGAGCACGGCTTATCATCCGTAAATGGATGGTTAATCTAAAAGAACAATCCAGACATTGGAGGATATGCTTAGAGCTTGTGTGATCGATTTTTGTCACACCCCCAAAATCCACCATGCGGAGTACCACCACTTGGAGGCGTGACGTGACCAGGATCGAGCCACCAATCATATTGAACAACGTATTTTAGTAAATAAAACCAATCACAATACAATTGGTGACCAAAAGGAAGTTAACCAAGTTTAATTTAAACAGCGGAAGCATAAGACGTTAAACCAAAACATAAGTTTGTAGTTCATAAGTTTAAAGACCCCAAACATAAGTTCCATGAGTTCATAACGTTTATTTAGTAAGTACGGGACATATTAGTTCGTATTCCACAACGACCACCTCCATGTGCAAGCTCCATAGCATCTAACGACCTGCAAGGCATGTAACAACGAGTCAACAACAAAGTTGAGTGAGTTCACGATTGGTTGTTTAGTTATAGCATTCGTTTCGTAAATCATATGTTCGTTTTGTAAACCATGTATCGTGTTAATTTGTATCGCGGTCTCCCAGACATGTTTGCGAAGATTAGTGGGGGCTTCCCATGTGGATAGTATTAATCCGTATCGCGATTTCCCAAATATGTTTGCGATGGTTAGTGGGGCTTCCCATGATGTAGACTAATCGTGTGTGTACATGCCCTTCTTGATCCAAGGACCGTAGTAGGTATGAGTGTACGTAGGTTTTACGTACGTGCCCTTCAATCCGAGGACAGTGAAAAGTAGTTTAATAGTAATGATAGTACGAGTAGTTATTCAAATCCCATTCCCAACCCACCGGGACTTAGAAAGTGTGTGAACTCACCTCGGTTTGCTCGGTTAGATTCTCAAATATAGCTAACGGTCAAGGTCGGTCAATCACGTCCTAGTATGATTTACCAGTTAGTCATTTAGTGGCTTTCAAATAGAACACAAAGTTCCTACACGTATCTATCACACAACATGCATCACTTTAACGGTTTATGCCCATCTAAGTTTCCCATCCATTCCCCACTCAAAATCAAACATACGATAATGCACATAACATATATAACATGTTAGATCATTCACAGATAGCATACTCGACATTTAGACATGCGAGTCACAACTTATGTCATTTCAGTATTTATATTCATAACCGGCTGTTTTCGGACATTTTAATAAAATGGTTAAATTATTCCAAAAATTCCCAAATTTTTACAGGATCTCTTGAACATTCCATATTTTATTGTGTAAAAATATCGGAGTCCGGTTCATTATTAATATTTTATAAAAATTCATATCCCGGACTGAACTCAGATTTATGTATTTCTGACCACAGTCCACGGAACAATTTATTGAAAATTCATCGAGTGTCCGATTTATGAAATTCCAGTGGGGTAATTACAAATGCATCGGTTGTCATCTACTGTACAAATTTCATGGTCCGATTCATCACAAAACTCAGGTGATGACTGAAAGTATGACACCCATTTATTGCTGTCAAAATTCAGCTTAAGTAGCTGTTACAAATTAACACTTTAAAAATAGTAAACGGAATCCAAAAATTACGATTCTGGTTCCATTAGAACCGTATTTCATAATAACATATTTTAGATTCAAAATATCGGTTTTTCGTTGAGTTTATGTCTTGTTTACAGCCTGTTAAAGGCGGCTGAAAATACACATCAGCAAGCTGTTTTCAGTCTAAAGGCTACTAAAACGCACACATATGCTTACCATTCATTCTAATAATGATTTACAACAGGTTATAAGTTATTTACAGCAGACTAATACTCATATATTTCAGATTCATCTTGTATTACCATGTTTCATCATTATTTACTCTTTAACCAACAAGTTCATCACTCTAGCAAGACTTTTTAGACTTTGATCTTATATGTTCATAATTTTTAACCGACAAATCTCTTATTAACCACTTTATAATAGATCAAGAAGATGCTTAGAGTCACTTACTACTAGCTCGAGGCTAGGGAAGAAACAAGACATAAAAGTGGTGGATAAAAGAAAACTAGAGCGGTTCTTGAGACTCCGAGTGCACCGAGCCTTCTTGTATGATCCTTTGCACACTTGTATGAATGTAAAAAGACTAGATCACAACTTGATGATGGTGGTATGTGGTGAGGGGGTGGCTGCCGTAAGGTGTAGGAGGAGGGGAAAGAGTTTGCTAAAGTTGTTGGTTTGTGAAATGAGAACCATAACCCTTGGAGTTTATTTAATATCCAATTTTCTCATTGACCACCATGCAATATGTACTCTTGATTTCCAACATTATCATTTTAGTATTTAAAAGAAATGTGGGGGTGTCACCCCACATGTAACCGTCAATTAGAAAAGGGGGGTTATGGGGTTGGGATTAAATTGTGAAGTTACTAATTAGTTGGATCTCAAATTGATAAGTAAGTGTATTAGTGTGTGTGTAATAATATAAAGGGTGTTAGGGTGTCGGGGGACCCTAACTAGTTCAGAAAAGTCAAAACAATGTCATTGACAATATTTTTATGTTCCGGGTAAAATCCGGTTGTTCGGTACGATACTGTTTCGTTAAACTGCTTAATTAATTCGTAACGTGTCCTATGTATATATTTTTGTAACGTTTTTAATTTCTAACACTTAGGAAATCATAACGGACTATTTAATGACTTTTCTGTACATTACTAGTGTGTTAACAGGCGCATGTAAATATAACACAGATATCAGAAAGCAGTTACGTAATTCCACACAGTCGTCAAACACATTAATTATTATTATTAAATTGTACGAAATACATGGAATTATGAGGGTTGTCACATTCTTCCCCTGTTAAGAGAATTTCGTCCCGAAATTTAGCGCGTGGTTACTGAGGAAGCTAGTTAAGTTGTGTTGTTTTCCTGATTTTCCTAGGGTGTCACATCATCCCCCCGTTGATTTGGAATTTCATCCCGAAATTCTGCAGTAGCTTCAGCCTCAGTAGTGGTTGTGTTTTTCTTAAACAGTTGGGGATACTTGAGTTTCATTTGGTCTTCTCGTTCCCAGGTATACTCTGGGCCACAACGAGCATTCCAACGAACTCGGACCAGAGGTATCCTGGTATGCTTGAGGATCTTGACATCTCGATCCGTAATCTCTACTGGTTCCTCGACGAATCGCAGCTGGTCGTCGATTGTGAGCTCCTTTAAGGGAACTATGAGGGTCTCATATGACAGACACTTCTTCAGATTCGACACATGGAAAACATTGTGAACTCCGCTGAGTTCTTCAGGTAAATTCAACCTGTAGGCGACCTTGCAAATTTTCTCGGTGACTTCGAATGGTCTGACATAACGCGGATTGAGTTTGCCTCGTTTACCAAAGTGGACTACACCTTTCCAAGGTGAGACTTTGAGTAGCACTCGATCCCCAACCTGGAGCTCGAGTGGTTTTCTTCCCTTATCAGCATAGCTTTTCTGACGGTCACGAGCTGCCGCCATTCGCTGTCGTATCTGAGCAATTCTTTCGGTGGTATCTACCACAAGTTCTGGGCCAGTGATTTCGCTGTCACCGACTTCTGCCCAACAGAGAGGTGATCGGCATTTGCGTCCGTACAATGCCTCGAACGAAGCGGCCTGAATGCTGGTGTGGTGGCTGTTGTTATATGAAAACTCCACTAGCGAGAGGTGCTTTTCCCAGCCATTACCAAAATCGATTACACATGCCCTAAGCATGTCTTCAAGGGTTTGGATGGTGCATTTAGATTGCCCATCCGTCTGTGGGTGATAAGCGGTGCTCATATCTGAACATGAGCCAAAGGACTTGTGCATTGCTTACCACAGTTCAGAAGTAAAACGCGCGTCATGATCAGAAATGATAGAGGTTGGCACTCCGTGCCTTGATACCACTTCCTTTAGGTATATGTCTGCAAGAGTAGAAAACTTATCCGTCTCTTTGATCGCCAGAAAATGTGCAGACTTGGTCAGTCGATCTACGATCACCCAAATGGTATCGTTTCCGCGTTGAGATCTAGGTAGACCAGTAACGAAATCCATGGAAATTTGCTCCCATTTCCATTTCAGGATCTCCGGTTGTTGAAGTAGGCCTGATGGTTTCTGATATCCAGTCTTGACTCTCGCACAAGTCAAGCACTTACTGACGTAGGTTGCTATGTGGGCTTTCATGCCAGGCCACCAATACATAGTCTTGAGGTCGTGGTACATCTTGTCCGAACCAGGGTGTACCGAATAACGAGAGTTGTGCGCTTCGTCCATCACAAGTTCGCGTAAGTCTCCATAAAGTGGAACCCAGATGCGCCCTGTTACATAGTAAGCGCCGTCTCCCTTTTGTTCTAGCCGCTACCTCGATCCTCGTAGGGATTCAGCCCTGATGTTCTCTGCTTTCAATGCTTCAACCTGAGCATCACGAATCTGAGCGGGAAGGCTAGAGTGAATGGTAAGCTGTAACGCACGTACACGCTTAGGTATAGTATCCTTTCGACTGAGGGCGTCGGCCACAACATTAGCCTTGCCCGGAGGGTATTTGATAGCACATTCATAATCGTTTAAGAGTTCGACCCATCGGCGTTGTCGCATGTTTAACTCCTTTTGCTTGAAGATATGCTCGAGACTCCTGTGATTTGTGTAAATGGTGCACTTGGTACCGTACAGGTAATGTCTCCATATCTTTAGTGCAAAAACAACTGCTCCCAGCTCCAGATCGTGAGTAGTGTAATTCTTTTCGTGAACTTTGAGTTGGCGTGATGCGTAGGCAATGACCTTGTCACATTGCATCAATACGCAACCAAGTCCTTTGATGGAAGCGTCGTAATAAACTACACAATCATCTGTGCCTTCAGGCAACGAGAGGATAGGCGCGCTACAAAGTCTATCCTTTAGGTGTTGAAATGTGGATTCCTGTGCATCACCCCAGCGATAGGTGACACCCTTCAGAGTCAGTAAAGTGAGAGGTTGCGCAATCTTGGAGAAATCTTTTATAAACCTTCTGTAATATCCGGCCAAACCCAGGAATTGGCGGATTTCTGTTGGTGTGCGGGGTGCTGGCCAGTTCTTGATCGATTCAACCTTAGATGGATCCACATGAATTCCATCCTTGTTTACCACATGGCCTAGAAAGTGGACTTCGCGAAGCCAGAAGTCACATTTCGAAAACTTGGCATACAACTGCTCCTTTCGAAGAAGTTCCAGCATAAGTCGTAGATGCTGCTCGTGTCCCTCCTGACTCTTAGAATAGATTAGGATATCATCGATGAATACAATAACGAACTTATCCAGGTAAGACTTGCACACTCGGTTTATGAGATCCATGAAGACTGCTGGTGCATTCGTCAGCCCGAATGGCATAACCAGAAACTCGTAATGGCCGTAACGAGTTCTGAATGCTGTTTTGGAGACGTCCTCATCTCGGACCCTCAGCTGATGGTATCCCGATCTCAAGTCAATCTTGGAGTAATAGCTCGACCCTTCCAACTGGTCGAACAAGTCGTCAATACGTGGGAGAGGATAACGATTCTTCACAGTAACCTTGTTAGGTTCGCGATAGTCAATACACATCCTGAAGGTACCGTCTTTCTTCTTCACGAACAAGACTGGAGCTCCCCAGGGCGAAGAGCTAGGACATATAAAACCCTTTTCCAAGAGTTCTTGTAATTGCGTGGACAGTTCTTTGAGTTCTGATGGAGCTAGACGATATGGTGCTCGAGCTACTGGCGCTGCTCCAGGAGCTAGCTCGATTTGAAACTCAACTTGGCGATGAGGCGGAAGACCAGGTAATTCCTCAGGAAATACCTCAGGAAAGTCGCGTACAATAGGGATGTCTTCAACTCTCTTTTCTTCTGTTGATGTGTCAGTAACGAGCGCTAGAATGGCAGTGTGGCCCTTTCGCAAACACTTCTGGGCCTTAAGGAAAGAGATGATGCCTTCGACAGCACCACTCTTGTCGCCACGAATCATGAGAGGTTCTTCAGCAGAATGGGGAATGCGGACGATTTTCTCCTTGCAAACAATCTCCGCTTGATGATGAGATAGCCAATCCATCCCAATAACAACGTCGAAACTACCAAGTGTGATAGGAACAAGATCAATAGGGAAAGTCTGACCAGCTAAGATGAGGTTACAACCTTTAACTACGTGTGTGGCTTCAAGATTTTACCATTTGCTAGCTCTACCGCGTGTTTGGTGTTCAAAAGTATTGGAGTGCGCTTAAGCATTTGGCTAACTTTTAAGGACACATAACTAGTATCGGCACCCGAATCGAATAAAACAGTAACAAAGAAGTCATCCAGAAGAAACTTACCCATCACAACGTTGGGATCGTTCCTTGCTTCTCCCTGACCAATCACGAACACACGACCCCTTGCCCCATTGTCTCCATTGTTTCCCCCGTTGTTATTCCCGTTGCCCTGATGATTGTTGTTGTTGTTATTCTGATTTTGATCTAACTGGGGGCAGTCCCGCTTGAAGTGGCCTTCAGCACCGCACTGAAAGCATCCCCTGTTGCCCCGCTGTTGCTGCTGCTGGTTCTGTGGAGCTTGCTGCTGCTGCTGCTGACGATTCTGATTTGTAGGCCGTGAGCTCCTGCAATCCTTGGCTTCATGACCCATCTTGAGACACCTCTAACAACGTCCCTTGTTGCACTGACCACTGTGGTGTCTGTTGCATTTGTTGCACTTTGGGTGGTTTCCTCGATATCCACCCTGCCCTTGACTACCAGAAGAGTGCTGACCAGGGCTCCTATAGTCCTCAGTCCTTCGTTGCTGAGACTGAGACTGAACAGAGGTAGAGCCTTTGCCGGAATTTCCATCCCATTTTCGCTTGTGATCATTGGGGGTATTAGTAGTAGCGGTACTAATACGCTTGGGTAATCTGTTTTGTTCCACTGCCTGGTCGGTAAGACGGTGAGCCAACTTGATGATTTGTTAAATGGTACCCAGGTTAGCCGAAGTCACGTGACTCTGAATCTCGGGTACAAGGCCCTTGAGGTAAAGCTCAATACGTTTGATGGGAGGGTCCACCATAGTAGGGCACAAGATGGCCAGTTCATTCGACCTCTTAGTATACGCCTCAATCTCAGACCCTGTCATCTTCATATTGAAAAATTCCACCTCTAGTTTGTGGATGTCATCATGACTGCAGTACTCTTCCTTGATTAGTTCCTTGAAGTCATTCCATGGGGTGGCATTAGCAGCAATCAACCCCAGCAGCTGAACCTGAGCGTTCCACCACGTGAGCGCTACCCCTTCAAGAGTACCAGTAGCATACTTCACCCTACGATCCTCTGGGCATTCACACATTTCAAAGACCGACTCGAGTTTCTCGAACCAGTGGAGGAGTCCCACTGAAGGTACTAGGACGACAGTCCATAAAAGTCTTGAACGTGCAGACAGGCGGCTGGGTAAGCTGGCCTCCTGCTTGAGCGGCTGCAAGTGCCGCAGTAAATGTGTCGTTGATCAAAGCCGTCAGCTGGGCTTGTGTGAGGTTGATTCGCCCACTCATGATATTCGCCATACAGAAAACACAAGGGAGAAGTGCGTCGTATCATTACGCAAGTGTGGAATGACAGAAGAGAGTGAACACACAAAGTTTTCAAGCAGTAGATACTATGTTATCTAAGCATATCATAAGCAATGTTCTATATAACTAACAAGTAGGTAATATAAACATGAATCGTATCACCTATAGTGTCGAGTCTTGCACGTGGAGCGAAGCGTCGTTGTGGATCGTTGAGCACTGTACAGGTTATAGTCTGGTTTTAATAAAAACTTTTTCCCTTATTAAAACCAAGTTCTCTATAACCAACGGCTCTGAAACCAATCTGTCACACCCCCAAAATCCACCATGCGGAGTACCACCGCTTGGAGGCGTGATGTGACCAGGATCGAGCCACCAATCATATTGAACAACGTATTTTAGTAAATAAAACCAATCACAATACAATTGGTGACCAAAAGGAAGTTAACCAAGTTCAATTTAAATAGCGGAAGCATAAGACGTTAAACCAAAACATAAGTTTGTAGTTCATAAGTTTAAAGACCCCAAACATAAGTTCCATGAGTTCATAACGTTTATTTAGTAAGTACGGGACATATTAGTTCGTATTCCACAACGACCACCTCCATGTGCAAGCTCCATAGCATCTAACGACCTGCAAGGCATGTAACAACGAGTCAACAACACAGTTGAGTGAGTTCACGATTGGTTGTTTAGTTATAGCATTCGTTTCGTAAATCATATGTTCGTTTTGTAAACCATGTATCGTGTTAATTCGTATCGCGGTCTCCCAGACATGTTTGCGAAGATTAGTGGGGGCTTCCCATGTGGATAGTATTAATCCGTATCGCGATTTCCCAAATATGTTTGCGATGGTTAGTGGGGGCTTCCCATGATGTAGACTAGTCGTGTGTGTACGTGCCCTTCTTGATCCAAGGACCGTAGTAGGTATGAGTGTACGTAGGTTTTACGTACGTGCCCTTCAATCCGAGGACAGTGAAAAGTAGTTTAATAGTAATGATAGTACGAGTAGTTATTCAAATCCCATTCCCAACCCACCGGGAATCCCATGCCTTAGAAAGTGTGTGAACTCACCTCGGTTTGCTCGGTTAGATTCTCAAATATAGCTAACGGTCAAGGTCGGTCAATCACGTCCTAGTATGATTTACCAGTTAGTCATTTAGTGGCTTTCAAATAGAACACAAAGTTCCTACACGTATCTATCACACAACATGCATCACTTTAACGGTTTATGCCCATCTAAGTTTCCCATCCATTCCCCACTCAAAATCAAACATACGATAATGCACATAACATATATAACATGTTAGATCATTCACAGATAGCATACTCGACATTTAGACATGCGAGTCACAACTTATGTCATTTCAGTATTTATATTCATAACCGGCTGTTTTCGGACATTTTAATAAAATGGTTAAATTATTCCAAAAATTCCCAAATTTTTACAGGATCTCTTGAACATTCCATATTTTATTGTGTAAAAATATCGGAGTCCGGTTCATTATTAATATTTTATAAAAATTCATATCCCGGACTGAACTCAGATTTATGTATTTCTGACCACAGTCCACGGAACAATTTATTGAAAATTCATCGAGTGTCCGATTTATGAAATTCCAGTGGGGTAATTACAAATGCATCGGTTGTCATCTACTGTACAAATTTCATGGTCCGATTCATCACAAAACTCAGGTGATGACTGAAAGTATGACACCCATTTATTGCTGTCAAAATTCAGCTTAAGTAGCTGTTACAAATTAACACTTTAAAAATAGTAAACGGAATCCAAAAATTACGATTCTGGTTCCATTAGAACCGTATTTCATAATAACATATTTTAGATTCAAAATATCGGTTTTTCGTTGAGTTTATGTCTGGTTTACAGCCTGCTAAAGGAGGCTGAAAATACACATCAGCAAGCTGTTTTCAGTCTAAAGGCTTCTAAAACGCACACATATGCTTACCATTCATTCTAATAATGATTTACAACAGGTTATAAGTTATTTACAGCAGACTAATACTCATATATTTCAGATTCATCTTGTATTACCATGTTTCATCATTATTTACTCTTTGACCAACAAGTTCATCACTCTAGCAAGACTTTTTAGACTTTGATCTTATATGTTCATAATTTTTAACCGACAAATCTCTTATTAACCACTTTAGAATAGATCAAGAAGATGTTTAGAGTCACTTACTACTAGCTCGAGGCTAGGGAAGAAACAAGACGTAAAAGTGGTGGATAAAAGAAAACTAGAGCGATTCTTGAGACTCCGAGTGCACCGAGCCTTCTTGTATGATCCTTTGCACACTTGTATGAATGTAAAAAGACTAGATCACAACTTGATGATGGTGGTATGTGGTGAGGGGGTGGCTGCCGTAAGGTGTAGGAGGAGGGGAAAGAGTTTGCTAAAGTTGTTGGTTTATGAAATGAGAACCATAACCCTTGGTGTTTATTTAATATCCAATTTTCTCATTGACCACCATGCAATACGTACTCTTGATTTCCACAATTATCATTTTAGTATTTAAAAGAAATGTGGGGGTGTCACCCCACATGTAACCGTCAATTAGAAAAGGGGGGTTATGGGGTTGGGATTAAATTGTGAAGTTACTAATTAGTTGGATCTCAAAGTGATAAGTAAGTGTATAGTGTGTGTGTAATAATATAAAGGGTGTTAGGGTGTCGGGGGACCCTAACTAGTTCAGAAAAGTCAAAACAATGTCATTGACAATATTTTTATGTTCCGGGTAAAATCCGGTTGTTCGGTTCGATACTGTTTCGTTAAACTGCTTAATTAATTCGTAACGTGTCCTATGTATATATTTTTGTAACGTTTTTAATTTCTAACACTTAGGAAATCATAACGGACTATTTAATGACTTTTCTGTACATTACTAGTGTGTTAACAGGCGCATGTAAATATAACACAGATATCAGAAAGGAGTTACGTAATTCCACACCGTCGTCAAGCACATTAATTATTATTATTAAATTGTACGAAATACAGGGAATTATGAGGGTTGTCACAATTTTGGTGGTAGTTGGGATTCGTATCTACCGTTGATTGAGTTCTCTTACAACAATAGTTATCACTCCAACATCAACATGGCTCCTTTCGAAGCTTTATACGGTCGAAAATGTCGTTCACCAATCTGCTGGAATGAGATTGGTGAAGCTCAGCTTACTGGACCCGAACTCATTCTAGAGACTACAGATAAGGTCAAGAAAGTTCGCGATAACCTTTAGACAGCTAGAAGCCGTCAAAAGAGTTACGCGGATAGACGACGCAAGCCCATGGTATTTCAAGTCGGTGATCACGTCCTACTCAAGGTGTCACCTTGGAAAGGTGTAATCAAATTTGGAAAGAAAGGAAAACTTGCACCAAGATATGTTGGACCATTCAAGATCGTTGAAAGAATCAGAAAAGTGGCCTACAGATTAGAATTACCTCCTGAACTTGGAAATGTTCATCCAACCTTCCACGTGTCCAATCTCATAAAGTGTTTGGCTGATGAAAACCTCCACATTCCACTTGATGAAATTCGTGTTGATGATACGATGCACTTCGTTGAGAAACCTATGGAAATAATGGACCGTGAAGTCAAGAAGCTAAAACGCAATCCAATTGTCAAAGTTCGCTGGGAATCTAAACATGGTCCAGAATTTACTTGGGAATGTGAAGATCAAATGAAGGCGAGATATCCACATCTATTCTCACAAGTTTCCTCTAAATAAATTTTGGGACAAAATTTCCTCCTAGTAGGGGAGACTGTGACATCTGTGCTTATGTAATCATTGTATAAACCCTGAACAGTTCAATTATCAATAAAACAATGTGAGGATCCCAATATTTGTTTATTTATGTTTAACATTTTGCACGTTTTGATTTTGTACGATTTTAAACTCTAAATCGCTTTCTGGAAAGTTATACGCAAACTAATGCGTAAACGTAATCACTTTAACGCGGCAAACACTCCGGGACAGTGACATAAGCTTAACGTACCTTAAATAACCTTTACATAACTTAGAAATAAGTTTTGAAGGGTTTGGTAAGACAAAAACAAGTTTATTCGACTACAGGGACTATTTGCGACAAACTGCGAAAGTCTGCCGATTCGTATAGTAACGTACACTCCAGAAATTGTGACATCTGTGCCTCCACAGCCGTCAAACAAATACCAAATCAATGAAATATTGTATTTCATACTTGAGATTTGTATAAATATGTGTGTCATTTGCACATATCAATTCTCATTCGATTTCGAGCTCTAAATCGCTTTCTGGAAAGTTATACGCGAACTGATGCGTAAACGTAATCAGTTTAACGCAAAAAACACTCCTTAATAGTGTCATGGGCTAAACATACCTTAAATAACCTTTGCATAACTTAGAAATAAGTTTTGGAAGTTTTGGTATGTCGAAATCAAGTTTATTCGGTTACAGGGACTAATTTTGACAAACTGCGAAAGTATGCTGATTCGTACCGTAACGAACATTCCGGAACTTGATCATAAGTTAAACATGCCCTAAATATCCTTTACATAGCTTAGAAATAGGCTTTGAGATGTTTGGTGCGCAAAAATAAACTTATTTGATCAACAGGGAATAAAAGCGTCAAAAAGTGCATAAGTTTGCATTTTCGCGCATATCTTACGTTTTGAATATATCGGGACATCCAAAAATTTATGTAATCACTAAAATATTTTATTTTAGTGATTGGCTTGATAAAATTCCATTCTTCGCGTAATTTGGATCGTTTTTCACGTCCGTTCGTGTTTCTTTGTAATTAACCGAATAACGTGATCAAACGACCAAACGAACCGACATCCGGCAGATTTTCAAGCATGTTTCATGTCCCTTATGTTTAGGCATCATTGTAAAGCCTTGAAAATGGCTTAACGGGCTTTAAACGTGTCAAAAAGGGCCTTAAACATGTGCAGGGACCATTTCTGTAAATAAGGAAACTGTTGCTGAACTGAACATCGGACGCGGGCCGCGTAATCCAGCCCTGGCTCTTACGCGGGGCGTGACAGACCATTAGGTCTGTAGAATGTTGTTTCCAGCATTTTCCAGCTGTTCCCAGGGTTTGCAAATGGTTTTAATGAGTCTATGGGCTTGTTTAGGGGCACCCATGGTATTCTAAAACAGGGGGTACACTTGTAAGGCCAAGATCGAAGCTCATTAATCGAGGAATGATCCTAACGGTGGCCTGAAAACTATATATACCCCCATGATTTTCATTTGCAATTCACACTTGATCTGATCATATTCTCTAAGTTGGAGTTTATACACTTCATACCTGAGAATTTTAAGATCAAATCCTCATCGCTTGGACCTCTTGTAAGTTTCTTTCATGCTTTTATGCGTTTTTAAGCGTAAAAGTCAAACAATGTTTGACTTTCTGCTTTGACCAGTCAATGATCAACATGAAGTTATTTTGAACTTCGCAACGTGAGCGTAATCACGATGGTTATAGTCCCTTGTGACTATACCTACTGATTATCACGTTATTTAGGCATATTGACGAGTCATAGTTTCGGTCAAAATACGCGTCTATGCGTATTTTGCAACCAAACTATTCTTGGGTATCAAAACCCTTTGTTTTGATATCAAACTTGTTTTCTAACTTCGTTAAGTATGTTTTAACATGTTTAACTCGTCACTTTAGGTTTAGTGCTTATATAGGGTCGTAAGATAAGCGGTCTAAACAACCGCTTAAACTTTTGAACCCGACCCGTCTGGTCAATTATTAGGATTCGACCAAATAGATTTTGTGACCATTGTTGTATAGGGAATAACCTTCCGAGGTTATACCTTATGGTCACATAGTCTACTTAGTTGTATGATAGGTAATTATATGCCTTAGGAAAAATGACCAAAATGGCCTTTTTACGCATAAATTCATTTTAAGCTTATGTAACCTAAATTTTGACATCTAAACTGATTAGGCAATATTATTAGACATGTTAAGGCATATAATACTTATCATAGGACTAGTTAGGCGGCTCGAATGCGTTTTACGCGAATGACGCGTTAAAGTAGCGTAAACTACCTTAACGAGTCGTAATGGGTCGTAAGCACTTAGGATAGGTTTCGATCTAGAATGTAGGCTTTGTTAAACCATATTACATGAGTTCCTATACTCATTTGGTTTACGAAACCTCATTTTATCCGATCTTCCGATTTAGGTCAGGTTATTAATGTAGTTATTTATATTAGGTGTCGTTTGATTTCCGTGATCCCTCTAGCTTTGCTTGGGTGTTATTCAAGACTTCTAAGCATCCTCAAGTGAGTACATAGTCCCCTCTTTTACTGTTTTCAAACATTTTGGGGTGAAACACATGTGCCTACTTGTTACTTTCGTGTTTTTCATGATTTCATAACTCATACTTGCTATGTTCATTAGTACACGTATAGTACATGATTTTATCCGTGTTTTTGCTATGTATGTTCATTTATTGCATACTTAGTACATCGTTTTACATCACATTCATGCTATGTATGTTCATTTATTGCATACTTAGTACATTGTTTTTACATCATATTCATGCTATGTATGTTCATTTATTGCATACTTAGTACATTGTTTTTATAAAACATGCTTACATTTGGTATGACATTTGGTTTGTTTAAATGGGACAAAAATACATTCATTAACATTGATCACGCCGCTTGGTAGTAAGTAATGGTACCATAGGAATTGACAAATCCCGTTCCAATAAGCATAGTTTAGATAAACCTTTAATTTCGTTTAAGGTTTGTCGCCACAGTCGCAAGGCTTGAATGTATGCATTTTAACATTACCGCATAGATGTTTGTATCAGTAAAGCATGCATGGATTTTACAATACATAACTTTTGATTTATTTCAATACATTGTTTTATGCATTTTTACATATGGTTTAAGTAGTCACGTTTTACTTGCCATACATGACATTTATTTACACATTACATGATTTACATTTGACAATAGATATGGTTTACACATAAACATTTGACAATTGGTTTAAACAAGACATTTTGGTGGTTTGTTTGGGTAAGTGATTTAAGTAACGAGGCGTGTGTAATATGATAAAAGCATGGTGGATACGCCGCTGGTACTTCCTATATATAAATGCTTTTATGATATTACATATCGTAGCGTTATTTAAACCATTTCAAGTTAGACATATTACATTTTACACATATATCATATCTTCATGAAACATTGTTTTAAAAACAACATATCTTATACAAACTCATTTTACTTGGTTATTTATTTATCTATGCATCTTTCTTTTATCTCATCTGATTTCTTATCACTGTTTGTATGATTTATAAAAGAAAACATTTTACAAGGTTCATGACTACTTTGTTAAACATTTTTCTTTAAACTTACAAGTCATGAATCCTATTTTAAATAAAACCTATGTATCTCACAGGATTTTTATGCTGACGTACCTATTTTCACATGTGTTTTTTCAGGAATTGATGCATAGGATTGATCAAGATACACTTAGGCGGACTCGGGCCTTAGTGACAATAAAAGATGCAAGACTAGTTAATTATGTGATGTTTCTTTGTTTTTAAGACACTGTAACTTCTTTTATTCAATAAAACAAAACTTCAATTTCCATGTGTTATGAAACAATGATTCTGTTACAACACTCCCCGAAGATTCCGCCGCGGTTTGTTGTTTTACGCGGTCGGGGTGTGACAGAAGAGTTGGTATCAGAGCTCATTGTTATAGGGAATTAGGTTATTAGTAATGCTTTGACCTAGTTTATAACCTTCCTAGGACCCTAACACAAGATTCTTGTGTTTAGATCTTAAAACAATACCGTCACTAATCCTTAGGTGACAACCACATCAAGAACATAAATTTCAAATCCGCTTTGAAAATCAATGATCTGTTCTAGGATGATTTATTATAAGGTTTTGAACCTTCAAATTTTTCAAAATCTCGTCAAAGTTGGGTCTTATAATGTGAACATGTGCAATCTGGAAGGGTGGATGCCTGTACTCTGAGTTTTTCTGTCTAAGGCTAGAGTGTTCGTACAAATCCACATAATCGGACCAGTCACTCTTACCTGGGAACTCTTGGGGTAAGTGTCCAATTATAGGCTAAAGCATGTCTTCGCGATACATTAATATGACCCGCTTGCTTTGATTAGTCACCATCTCATTTGTTTGCCTTAGGTAACAAACAAATGATCACAATTTTTACGCGTTGTCATTCTGTTTTGATTATCCGATAACATTTCACTTGTTTCCTCCTATGTCTTTCATTTCCTCCAGAATGTCACTTCATCGCAGCAACACTCAGATGTCCGAGCAGGCGACCAGATTTGCCCAACGAATAGGCGCAGTAATCCAGAAGACTGCTGAGTTAGCCATTGTCATGTCCCGTCTCCAGGATGAAGCCACCCAAGAATCACCAAAGGAAACGGAAGCCAAGCCTTCACCAAAATCAAAGAAGCGTAAGGCTTCAAAGAATCCCGCAGCAGTTGCACCAAATCAAGCAGGACCTAGACAGGTGGCAGCAGCACCAGCCAAGAAGCCGTACTTGGGAACTGCTCCTTGGTGCAATCGATGCACCCGTCATCATCCAAATCAGATACCCTGCTTCAAATGTATCCACTGTGGATGATGGGGACATTTGGTTGACATATGCCGCTTTACTATCCAAAACAAAGCTGTTGAAAACTTTGCTGCTGCTCAACCTCCTGCCAGGAAACCTTATGCCGGTATTGCACCGATGTGCAACAAGTGTAATGCACCTCACCGAGCTTACCTGCAGTATCGTCTGTGTGCATCATGTGGACGACTCGGTTACCTGGCAAATGCTTGTCAATTCAACCCAATCCAAGGTGGTCCAAACCAACCCCAAGTCAACCCTGCTCAAGCTCATTTATCGTCTGGTACATGGTATAACTACGGCGAGATGGGCTATTTCAGGAACAAGTGACCAAAGGTTGTCAATGCAAGTCTGACCCACGGATGAGCAGTTGGCTGATTAGAAAATGTTGCTACTTTGAATAATTTGTATCTATTGCTTTTGTTTCTTTTGTTTTCTTGAACCCTGGAACAATTGGTTTTGTTTATAAATAAATCATTGTTCGCAATTCTGATATACAAGTGTAGTTACATGTGTGTATGGCATTTCCCTATGATACCTACATCAAAGAACTATGTTCTTTAAAACAAACTACTCTTGTGTTCTTTCCTTTTAAGTGATTGCTCATGATTTTCTCAAAAATTCTAAAGTACTCATTTCATTCTAAGAAACAAAGTACAGAATATAAGTGACAATTTTAGACGATTACTCAAAATGTCACTTTAAATCCTTGGTTAGATAACTAAGGGTATTTTTCGATCTCATACCCATATCATTTCATTCTGATTTTCATAACAACATACATAGTATAAGTTTTCAAAACAACCTTCAAGATTTCAAAATATTTCATATAGTTTGAAAACAATTTTAACACAGTATATTTACTTAATATATCAAATGCATGATTTCAAAAGCTTCATCCATGTTTTCAAAAACCCTATACATAATTTCAAAATTCATCTCGCATGATTTTAAAACATCTTATAAACATATTTACCTAATACATCTACCTTATGATTTCAAAAGTATTATGTAAGGTTTCAAAAACATTAAACACATTTCTAAAAGAACCCCATGCATAGTTTTGAAAAACATTTTGCTCATACATTGACTTAACCTTCAAATTCTGCTTCATATGTCGCCTTGGCATATCTAGCGTCTCAACTTCATGAGTATTTTACCTCATGTTTTAACTTGAGCACGTCCAGTGCAAGGTTTCGAAACATCTTCAAATTGCAAAATCCATATGGGATCTTCTTACCTTCACAATTAGATCCTTGTGGATGGTTACCGCTCAAATTGGAGTCCTTAATTGGATTCCTTGTGTACCTTAATTCGAATGTTACGATTCCTTGTAATCGAAATCGAATTTTCTTTTTAAGATCTTCCTATCTTCATAGTTAGATTCTGGAAAATGTGTAAAGTGCCAAATGAAATCCACGGATTGGATTCCTAGTGTGCTTTAAATTCATGTGCACAATTAACAAGAAAATTAACAAAATGATAACAAATTGTAAACCAAGATAAATAATTATGTGAATTACATGATTATGTGTTATCTGTTTTCTTTGTTTTTTTATTTTCATTATCCAAATCCTCGTAGAAATCTTCCATATCTTCATATGAGGGGTTCACAGTAGGATATTCAAAGGTACTACCTTAAATCCTTAATGGGCTTCTACGTAATAGTTAAGACCCTTGGATTATATAGTACCATTCCATAATTCAAAAGAGACCCCTTGAGTGGTCTAGTAAAAAAGATTGATTCAAAAATCCGGTTAAGAATGTCATGTGATGATATAGTTGAAAAGACTCCTTGGTGGTCTATTTTAAAGAAAATCGTTTATCGGTTGAATTAAAAGGACCCTATAGTGGTCTAGTCACACTCATCACAGGTTTGTTCATTTGGTTTTCCCCTACACATTATAAAATGCACTGTGCGGACTATGAAAGGAATTACGTAATTATGGATGCATACATAATTATGAAATTTAGTGTACGGAAACCACAGTAAGACTTATCATGTGTAAGAACCTATAATGGCAAAAATAACGAAATATAAACAATGTAATGGAGGTACGGTGGATGCACCAATGGCACTTTATATACTTGTATATAAGTGTCCCTCTTACATTGCAAGCATAATGTTATTTAAAGTTACTAGAAGTTCAGAACCCTAACCAGTGTTGTTCTATCCTTTTGACTTCATGTTTCAAGCTCTCACAAGTTTCCTCTGAATAAATTTCGGGATGAAATTTCCTGAAGTAGGGGAGACTGTGACATCTGTGCCTCCACGGCCATCAAACAAATACCAAATCAATGAAATATTGTATTTCATACTAGGGATTCATATAAATATGTGTGTCATTTGCACATATCAATTCTCATTCGAGCTCTAAATCGCTATCTAGAAAGTTATACGCGAACTGATGCGTAAACGTAATCAGTTTAAAGCGACAAACACTCCGGAATAGTGTCATGGGCTAAACATACCTTAAATAACCCTTACATAACTTAGAAATAAGTTTTGGAAGATTTGGTGTATCGAAATCAAGTTTATTCGCTTACAGGGACTAATTTCGACAAACTACAAAAGTATGCCAATTCGTACCGTAACGAACATTCTAGAACTTGATCATAAGTTAAACATGCCCTAAATATCCTTTACATAGCTTAGAAATAGGCTTTGAGGTGTTTGGTGCGCAAAAATAAACTTATTTGATCAACAGGGACTAAAAGCGTCAAAAAGTGCATAAGTTTGCATTTTCGCGCATATCTTAGGTTCTGAATATATCCGGACATCCAAAAATTTATATAATCATTAAAATATTTTATTTTAGTGATTGGCTTGATAAAATTCCATTCGTCGTGTAATTTGGATCGTTTTTCACGTCCGTTCGTGTTTCGTCGTAATTAACCGAATAACGTGATCAAAAGACCAAACGAACCGACATCCGGCACATTTTCAAGCATGTTTCACGTCCCTTATGTTTAGGCATCAATGTAAAGCCTTGAAAATGGCTTAACGGGCTTTAAACGTGTCAAAAAGGGCCTTAAACATGTGCAGGGACCATTTCTGTAAATAAGGAAACTGTTGCTGAACTGAACATTGGACGCGGGCCGCGTAAGATAGCCCTGGCTCATACGCGGGGTGCGACAGACCATCAGGTCTACAGAATGTTGTTTCCAGCATTTTCCAGCTGTTCCCTGGGTTTGCAAATGGGTTTAATGAGTCTATGGGCTTGTTTAGGGGCACCCATGGTATTCTAAAATAGGGGGTACACTTGTAAGGCCAAGATCGAAGCTCGTTTATCGAGGAATGATCCTAACGGTGGCCTGAAAACTATATATACCCCCATGATTTTCATTTACAATTCACACTTGATCTGATCATATTCTCTAAGTTGGAGTTTATACACTTCATACCTGAGAATTTTAAGATCAAATCCTCATCGCTTGGACCTCTTGTAAGTTTCTTTCATGCTTTTATGCGTTTTTAAGCGTAAAAGTCAAACAATGTTTGACTTTCTGCTTTAACCAGTCAATGGTCAACACGAAGTTCATTTGAACCTCGCAACGTGAGCGTAATCACGATGGTTATAGTCCCTTGTGACTATACCTACTGATTACCACGTTATTTAGGCATAGTGACGAGTCATAGTTTCGGTCAAAATACGCGTTTATGCGTATTTTGCAACCAAACTATTCTTGGGTATCAAAACCCTTTGTTTTGATATCAAACTTGTTTTCTAACTTCGTTAAACATGTTTTAACATGTTTTACTCGTCACTTTAGGTTTAGTGCTTATATTGGGTCATAAGATAAGCGGTCTAAACAACCGCTTAAACTTTCGAACCCGACCCGTCTGGTCAATCATTAGGATTCGACCAAACAGATTTTGTGACCATAGTTGTATAGGGAATAACCTTCCGAGGTTATACCTTATGGTCACATAGTCTACTTAGTTGTATGATAGGTAATTATATGCCTTAGGAAAAATGACCAAAATGCCCTTTTTGCGCATAAATTCATTTTAAGCTTATGTAACCTAAATTTTCACATCTAAACTGATTAGGAAACATTATTAGACATGTTAAGGCTTATAATACATATCATAGGACTAGTTAGGCGGCCCGAACGCGTTTTACACGAACGACGCGTTCAAGTAGCGTAAACTACCTTAACGAGTCGTAATGGGTCGTAAGCACTTAGGATAGGTTTCGATTTAGAATGTAGGCTTTGTTAAACCATATTACATGAGTTCCTATACTCATTTGGTTTACGAAACCTCATTTTATCCGATCTTCTGATTTAGGTCTGGTTATTAATGAAGTTATCTATATTAGGTGCCGTTTGATTTTCGTGATCCCTCTAGCTTTGCTTGGTTGTTATTCAAGACTTCTAAGCATCCTCAAGTGAGTACATAGTCCCCTCTTTTACTGTTTTCAAACATTTTGGGGTGAAACACGTGTGCCTACTTGTTACTTTCGTGCTTTTCATGATTTCATAACTCATACTTGCTATGTTCATTAGTACACGTATAGTACATGATTTTATCCGTGTTTTTTCTATGTATGTTCATTTATTACATACTTAGTACATCGTTTTACATCACATTCATGCTATGTATGTTCATTTATTGCATACTTAGTACATTGTTTTTACGTCATATTCATGCTATGTATGTTCATTTATTGCCTACTTAGTACATTGTTTTTATAAAACATGCTTACATTTGGTATGACATTTGGTTTGTTTTGTAACACCCCCCGTGTTTCTAGGGTGACGTCATCATGGAGTTCTTATGAACTTCAAGTTTGACCTCATTCCACCAAGGATAACTCAGATCTGAAGGATTTCCACATGATTTCACAACGATTTCGCATACATCTGAACATTTTTGAAAGGATAAAAGAGTTGAAAGAAATAATCACAAGTTTTCTCATTCTTTTACACTCAATGCACTCAAAACCGATAGAATCCGAGCTTGTGCCGACTCACTACACATCATTGTGGTTAGGGTTGGTTCGAGATCCGTAACTCTACCCATGAGATTACCGAGTCCTGGTTAACCATGAACCAACATCTTAAACCGGCGAAACGAATGAACTTGGGTGGTTTCCTGTTCAAACGGGTCACTAGACTTAGGATGAGGTTCTGTTGGTTAGCACGATATCAACACATCTCGATAAAACGACAAACGAACAAAACAACCAAGTGTAAGATAGACGGAACGACCAGGACGGAATGCTGTCCGATCGGACTACTGTCCGAACAAACTGCCAACCGTACGGGTTGTCAACCGCATGGGTTGCTAGCCGAACGACTTGCACAATATTTGAAGGATTGAATGTTGACCGGACTACTGTCCGAACGGACTGCCATCCGCACGGCCAGCCGTCCGAACGGAGTACCATCCGATCGAACTACTGTCCGAGCCACTCGCACTTTGCCTCGTTTTACGCGTCACTTATCGCTATGCTATCAATCTATTCAGGCTAATCTTACTCTCTAAGCGCTCCCTTCAATCCATCATCGCTATGAGTATACTCGATCCCTTTTTGCTTTATGCACTTTTGGGTGTTACATACGTTACTTATTCTAAATCACATCGAACACACTACGCAATACTTTTAACGCTAACCGTTACCGCATGTTATACGTGACTTAATGAATGCTTGTTTGTTATGTTTACATATGGAATGCTGTCTACCTGCCTTAGCAATGATAGTACTATAGTTTGGACTCAGCACCCGCTCACGCGGGGGTTGTTAAGGACAATTATTTGCATGGATTACAGTGGTGATCATGTATTACGAACTGCCTTGGGCAGTCAACCCACAGTCATTGGTATCGATAGGTTCATGTCGATAACTAACATGCCTCATTTCACTCTGTGTACGTGCTGGTTATGCGTAACGCTTTTGAACTCTATATTTGCTATTATCAAACTTGTATGCTCACCTTTACACTATGTGTATTGACTGTTATTTTGACGTATGTGACAGGTGCTTAGGATGCTTATCTGCTAGGAAATCGAGGCTAGAATAAGGCTCTAGAGGCCAACAAATAGTTGTTTGTACAAATGAAGTCAAGGGTCTCTAGAAGCAGATAAACAATTGGGCTATTTGATAAAATCTGAGTTGTCGGAATAGAACTATTTGCCTAGATTTTGTCTGTAATAATTTGTTTACCTTTTGAGACATGGTATGGGGCATGTTACTTTAAATTAATTGGTAATGATAATTGTTATGGAAACTTCTAGACAATCTGTTTCACTCAGTGCCATACCCCGATGTTTCCGCCATCGGTTAGGGTGTGACAGATTGGTATCAGAGCCATAACTATAGGGAATTAGGCAAGACTCGACCTAGTCCAGGTCGATGTCTTAGATACCTAGTCTATGGTTAGGAACCCACAGACCGACTTGTGCATATCCAGTAGGGACTATGCATAAGCTTACTACTATTTCTCGCTACTCTCGCCTACGTTACACTATCACTGCACACGAATTTTGAAATATGAGTGAGCTATAAAGTCGAGATTAGGTGTGAAAACCGCAAACTCTCGATTAAATTGCTTGTTCAACCCACACCTTTATCTATAAACACGAGAATCTGCATTGAACCAGGAGTGAAATCCATATTTCGACGCGTAATTCTCTCTTATTTTATCAAAACAGGGGCGAAGTTGTTAAGCTAGGGGTGAAACCCTAACCTTGACGACTTGTTCCGCCTTTTTACAAATCTGTCACCAAAGTCTCGACGGACTCCAACGACCTGAAGTCACGATATGACTAACGGGATGCGTGCCCAACGCCTAAGAATCGAGGCAAAGGCACTGTCCTGATGGTCAAATGTGCACAACAAGTCCTTGTGAATAGTCGAATCACTATGGGTAGTCAAAGTCTAATAGCCGCAGACGATCTATTTCTCGATTTTTATATGTTTCGATTCTGAGCCCGCAACTGCTGACTCCGATGATTCATCGATTTTATGTGAATTATGTGGTTCATAATTATTTGTTAGCGTTTTGAGGTACTACTGGTTCCGATCTAACGTTTTCCGCTAATCACACAACACACTACACATCGCTGACAAATCGCTAAACTGTGGACGACCTTGTGATTACATGATTATGTGCCCTACGTGTTTATGTGCTTATGTGTTCATGTGCCTCTGGGCTTATGTGAATCTGTGATTATGTGATACATGATTCATTGTGTTCCTGAGCTTTAGTAGTAGTAGGATTGTGAGGTGAGATTCGAATATGTCATGTTGAGTCCTGTGACGATGTCTGTTGCAGACAATGTCGTCATCTGGATCTCACGCTACCCGAGACGCTCGCTGAAAGCAAGCAGACAAACGCCTTGCTTCCATGATCACTAAGCAAACGGCAAAGGTGGTACCCCAAGTCGTCAACGAGATATACGAAAATATGAGCAAATCATCTGAGGAATCCCGAACTGAGACTCCCAAAGCTGCTTTCAGCTTCAAACAATTCAAGGCGTGTGGACCGAAAGAGTTCACAGGAGAAGAAGGCCCTACAGCTTTGTTTCAATGGTTTGACTCCATCGAGGTCACACTGCGACAGAGCGGTTGCCTAGATGACCTACGCACTCTCAACACAACTGGCGTCTTCCAGTCTCGTGCTTTAGACTGGTGGACGGCTGAGAGGAACAAACGTGGGAATGATGCAGCCTACGGTCTATCGTGGGACGAGCTCAAGGAAGTCATGCTGGAAGAATTTTGCCCTCCTCATGAACGTCAAAAGTTAGAAGATGAATTCTGGCACATAAAGCAGAAGGATGGTGAAAACGCTGCACTCACTGCTTGCTTCAAGCAGCTCAGCATTATCTGTCCTGATCAAGTCAAGACTCCGGAGATCGCAATCAAGAAGTATATCCGAGCCCTGCCTGACTGTGTTGTAGATTTCATGCAAGCGGCCAAGACTACAACGATCGAAGAGACTTACCTACTGGCCGCTGAAATCAACGACAAGCGGGTCAAGGCTGGTGTCTGGGATAAAACTTCGAAGCACCTACATCAAGTCACCGCCACACCAACTGCTGAAACCTCCGCCGCTCAATCGTCAAAGACCTCACGCCGCAAGAAGAAGAACAACAACAACAGCTCCAGCAACAAGAACTGTGCTGTCACTACCACTGCTGCTCCACTTCAAGCCGTACCGGCCCAGCAGCAGCCTCATCACCGACCAGCACCAGTTACTTATGCACCGCCAGCAAAGCGCGTGTACACAGGCCCCCACCCGGCTTGCCCGACATGCTCTTAACATCACCCGGTGGGTCTCGCCTGTTGTTTCTGTGCTCACTGCAACCTATACGGCCACTTCACTGTCAACTGCCATACTGGTCCCCGTCAAGCCCCAGCTCAAGCCACTGCTCATCAAGCTCTCCTCCCAGCCCCACAAGGCCAACAAGCGGCTCAGGTACCCGCGATCAACGCCAGATTCTGCTTCGCATGTGGTGATCCCAACCACTTTGCGAACATGTGCCCGAACAGGGTTGTGAAACAAGAGCCCCAGCAGCAGCAGCAACAGCCTCAGCAACATCAACAAGCCACACGCGCCAGAACTTTCAACATCAACGTGCGCCAAGCCCAGGCTGACAACAACGTGGTCAATGGTACGTTCCTTGTGAATGGTATTTATGCTTCGTGTTTGTTTGATACTGGAGCCGATAATTGTTTTGTGTCGTTCGAATTTGAGAAACTCCTTAGTCGTAAGCGCTCCCATCTCCCCTCGACGTTCGATGTTGAAGTCGCTACTGGAAGAACTGTCGCCATTAATTCTGTTCTTCGTGATTGTACTCTCGAGCTCAACAATCACATCTTTCCGATCGATCTTATTCCAATGCAACTCGGAAGTTTCGACGTCATAGTAGGCATAGACTTTCTTCGTGAAAACCATGCTGAAGTTGTGTGCTTTGATAAGATGATTCGATTCTCGCTCGCGAATGGTGATTTACTGTGTGTCTATGGTGAAACTGCTTCGAAAGGTCTCAAGCTCATGTCATGTGTTCAACCTAGCAAGTATCTCTGCAAGGAATACAGAGCTTTCTTGGCTAACATTATAGTAGCGGAGAAGGAAAAGAAAGGAAGACCAGGTGTAAACGATGTCCCAGTGGTTCGAGAATTTCCTAACGTTTTTCCAGAGGATCTTCCCGGACTACCGCCAAGTCGGGATATCGACTTTCGTATCGACCTCATTCCTGGAGCCAACCCTATTGCCAAAGCTCCATACCGACTCGCACCGTCCGAAATGCGCGAACTCTCAAACCAACTCCAGGAATTACTTGAGAAAGGCTTCATTCGCCCGAGCACCTCTCCTTGGGGCGTGCCAGTCCTTTTCGTCAAAAAGAAGCATAGGTCGTTCAGGATGTGCATCGACTATCGGGAATTGAATAAGTTGACTATCAAGAATCGCTATCATCTACCTCGCATTGATGATTTGTTTGATCAGCTACAAGGTGCTACGTGTTTCTCGAAGATCGATCTGCGCTCAGGCTATCACCAACTACGCATTCAAGAGGAGGATATACCAAAAACCGCGTTTCGCACTCGCTAAGGCCACTACGAATTCGTTGTTATGCCTTTTGGTTTAACCAACGCACCCGCGGTTTTCATGGATCTGATGAATCGCGTGTGTAAACCATATCTCGACCGTTTCGTCATCGTGTTCATTGACGATGTCTTGATCTATTCCAAGTCGAAAGCCGAACACGCACAGCATCTACGTTTGGTTCTCGAGCTACTCCAGGGGAATCAACTCTATGCCAAATTCTCCAAGTGCGAATTCTGGCTGGAGGAGGTTCAGTTTCTGGGTCACATCGTAAATAGTCAAGGTATTCACGTTGATCCCGCAAAGATTGAAGCCGTTAAGAGTTGGATTACACCTAAGAACCCGTCTGAAGTATGTTCTTTTCTCAGACTAGCGGGCTATTATCGACGATTTATCAAAGGATTCTCAAAGATCGCTGTGCCGCTTACCGCTCTCACGCATAAAGACAAGCCTTTTGTTTGGGGAACTGAACAAGAGTCTTCTTTCCAAACCCTCAAGCACATGCTTTGCAATGCTCCTGTTCTCACATTGCCCGACGGAAACGACGATTTCATTGTCTATTGTGATGCTTCCAACCGTGGTCTCGGTTGTGTTCTCATGCAACGAGACAAGGTTATAGCTTACGCATCTCGACAGCTCAAAATCCACGAGAAGAACTATACAACCCATGATCTCTAGCTAGGCGCAGTTGTTTTTGCGTTAAAGATTTGGCGACACTACCTGTATGGTACCAAGTGTACGATCTTCACCGATCATAGAAGCCTACAACACATCTTTAATCAGAAGAAAATTAATATGCATCAACGCCGATGGGTAGAACTTCTCAACGATTACGACTGTGAGATTCGTTATCACCCAGGCAAAGCAAATGTTGTTGCCGACGCACTCAGCAGACGGAACTATCTGCTTAGCACTCGTAACATCCAAGCCCAATACGATCTTGAAACCCTCATCCGCGAAGCTCAGCATGCATGTTTTAATGAACGCACTCTGAAGAAGAAAAGAATCTACCACGATGGAGCCCAGCTTGTGAGTAAGTCGAATGGGATATTCCACTTTCTGGACCAAATTTGGATCCCTAAACGGACCGATTTGCGACAGATTTTGATGGACGAAGCCCACAAATCCCGGTATTCTATCCATCCCGGTGCCGACAAAATGTACCAGGATCTTCGCTACAAGTACTGGTGGCCAGGCATGAAAAGGGATATTGCTCTCTACGTTGGAAGGTGCCTGACTTGTGTAAGGGTTAAGGCCAAACACCAAAGACCCTCTGGCTTACTTGAGCAACCACCGATCCCTATGTGGAAGTGGGAGAGTATAGCTATGGACTTCATAACAAAGCTTCCGCACACGTCATCAGGTCACGACAGCATCTGGGTTGTTGTTGACCGACTGACCAAATCTGCTCACTTTTTGCCAATACGGGAAGACTACAAGGTAGAACGATTAGCCCGAATCTACACCAACAAGATCATTTGTAATCATGGGATGCCTCGCGACATCATCTCTGACCGTGATGCTCGGTTTACCTTGTGACTGTGGGAAACGTTTCAAACAGCTCTCGGTACATCGCTTAATCTAAGTACCGCTTTCCACCCTCAAACCGGCGGTCAGACTGAAAGAACGATTCATACTCTTGAAAACATGCTCCGTTCGTGTGTCATAGACTTCGGTGATAATTGGGATACATACCTGCCGTTAGTCGAATTCTCATATAACAACAGTTACCATTCCAGCATTTAAATGGCACCATTCGAGGCTTTATACGGAAGAAGATGTCGATCGCCTGTTGTATGGTACGAGATCGGTCACTCGCAACTAACCGGTCCCGAGCTATTGCAAGAAACGGCAGACAAAATTTTCCAAATTCGAGACAATCTAACGAAAGCTCAGAATCATCAGAAAAGTTACGCCGATAGACGACGTAAGCCCCTTGAATTTGACGTTGGCGACTACGTACTCCTAAATGTTTCACCTTGGAAGGGTGTGGTCCGATTCGGCAAGAAAGGAAAGCTCGCACCTCGATACGTTGGACCCTTTAAGATTCTGGAAAGAATCGGTAAAGTGGCTTACAGACTCGAACTATCGGAGGAACTTAGCAACGTTCACCCGACTTTGCACGTCTCAAACCTCAGGAAGTACCTAGCGGAGCCCGATTTACATGTTCCATTAGAGGATCTGCAAGTGAACGAAACATTACACTTCGTGGAAAAGCGTGTTGAGATCATGGATCGCCAAAAAAAGCAGCTCAGACGCTCGCGCATTCCTATTGTGAAAGTCCGATGGGAAGGCAAACGAGGCGCAGAGTTCACTTGAGAACTCGAAAGCGACATGAAGGCGAAGTACCCGCAGTTGTTTGTTACGGCTTCGGACTAATTTCGGGACGAAATTCCCTCAACTAGGGGAGGCTGTAACACCCCGTGTTTCAGAAGTCAAAGTCAAAGTCAAGAATGAAGTCAAAGGAAGACAAGATCGCTAATTGCGATCTGTCTCTTTTAACTCAATTCCTGTTTTAACTTCTTTGACTTGTAATTAGTTTATTTTATTTTTGTTTTAGTTGTATTGTGTGGAGTAAGTGTCAATAATCACATCAATCGACGTGAGTTATTTGCTATTTAATGGACTTACGACTGTGAACTATAGGAAGTAACAATGCGATAAAGTCAATTAAACGCTAGTTAATCTAACTTAATCAACATCGAATCACAATCGCACCCGCAACTCGAAATACGCATTTTGGCTATTGTTGTATACGTGTGTGTGTCTGTGCCTTATGTGTTGCTTGTGCATGTTTAAAATATGTTATGTGTAGTAATCAATCGAAACGCAATCGAAACTCAAACGCAATCGAAATGGTATGATAATTGGTAGAGAAGGGATAGTGCAAGATATGAGTAGTTGGGATTAAAAGTAATTTGACTAGGAAAACTCTATCGCACCGCCACGCTCGCAATAGAAATCGAAACATCAAAAATCGTCACGCCGAACACTTGAATCAGGCGACCGATCGATCAGGCAACCAGCCGATCGACCAGCTGTCTGTACGGACTGCCGTCTGATCAGACAGGCTGTCCGATCGAGCTTCCTGGCCGAACGACCAACTCTTTCCTCTTTGGGTAACCCTATAAATACCCATTGTCACTCTCAAACTTACTACTTTTGGCAAGTGACGTCCGACCAGCTCGTGTTCCTCGCTTTTCTTCAGATTTCTCACGATTCCGGTAAGATTCCGTCCTAAATCTTGTACTTTCATGATCTACACGCACTCCTACACCTTTCTATCTTTTAAATCTTAACTTTTAACCGTGAAATCATCAAGATTTGGGGTCTTCTAGGGTAACGTCATCATGGAGTTCTTATGAACTTCAAGTTTGACCTCATTCCACCAAGGATAACTCAGATCTGAAGGATTTCCACATGATTTCAAAACGATTTCACATAGCTCTGAACATTTTCGAAAGGATAAAAGAGTTGAAAGAAATAATCACAAGTTTTCTCATTCTTTTACACTCAATGCACTCAAAACTGATAGAATCGGAGCTTGTGCCAGCTCACTACACATCATTGTGGTTAGGGTTGGTTCGAGATCCGTAACTCTACCCATGAGATTACGGAGTCCGGGTTAACCATGAACCAACATCTTAAACCGGTGGAACGAATGAACTTGGGTGGTTTCCTGTTCAAACGGGTCACTAGACTTAGGATGAGGTTCTGTTGGTTAGCACGATATCAACACATCTCGATAAAACGACAAACGAACAAAATAGCCAAGTGTAAGACAGACGGAACGACCAGGACGGAATGCTGTCCGATCGGACTACTGTCGAAACGAACTGCCAACCGTACGGGTTGTCAACCGCACGGGTTGCTAGCCGAACGACTTGCACAATATTTGAAGGATTGAATGTTGAATGAGTTGTTGTCCAATTGGACTACCATCCGGTCGGATTACCATTCTAACCATGAGAAATTTTGACTTCCACACTTAAAAAAAATTTCAACATGTTTAATACACAAGGGATGCCATCCGAACGAACAACCAACCGAACGGGTGAGAACCTGCTATGAACGCGAAGTGTCCAACCGAACGGGTTGCCGTCCGATCGAATGACCGTCCGATCGACCGACCCGAAAGGTAGAGATACTTTGATGTTTGCAGAATGCTACAACAAAAACTTCAAAAGTCAAGCCATCATACATAAACACATCCTTCTCAAAGGAAGAAACAATCCACTCGAACAGTCATCCGACCGGACTACTGTCCGAACGGACTGCCATCCGCACGGCCAGCCGTCTGAACGGACTACCATCCGATCGAACTACTGTCCGAGCCACTCGCACTTTGCCTCGTTTTACGCATCACTTATCGTTATGCTATCAATCTATTCAGGCTAATCTTACTCTCTAAGCGCTCCCTTCAATCCATCATCGCTGTGAGTATACTCGATCCCTTTTTGCTTTATGCACTTTTGGGTGTTACATACGTTACTTATTCTAAATCACATCGAACACACTACGCAATACTTTTAACACTAACCGTTACCGCATGTTATACGTGACTTAATGAATGCTTGTTTGTTATGTTTCCACATGGAATGCTGTCTACCTGCCTTAGCAACGATAGTACTATAGTTTGGACTCAGCACCCGCTCACGCGGGGGTTGTTAAGGACAATTATTTGCATGGATTACAGTGGTGATCATGTATTACGAACTGCCTTGGGCAGTCAACCCGCAGTCATTGGTATCGATAGGTTTATGTCGATAACTAACATGCCTCATTTCACTCTGTGTACGTACTGGTTATGCGTAACGCTTTCGAACTCTATATGCTATTATCAAACTTGTATGCTCACCTTTACACTATGTGTATTGACTGTTATTTT
>JARYGA010013675.1:0-25753 GCA_030545235.1 Helianthus tuberosus
CGATTCCGGCAAGTCTTCGAGGAAGACTTCGGGGTATTCTCCAATCACAGGGATATCTTCGAGTTTTGGTTCTTCGGCTTCTTTTTCCACGACATGAGCCAAGAATGCAACACATCCTGTGTGCGAAAATTTTTGTGTCTTCTTTGTCTGATAATCCGTAGGAGCGTATCCTGCTTCATGAATCACAATCATTTCCCCGTTCGTCGTCGGGGCGCGGATGACAATCTCCGCCGGGTTGTTCGACAACCAGTCCATCCCAATTATCACATCGAAGCTTCCGTTAGGCTTGTTCTATCGAGAACTGGGTATCTAGGTTACTTACTACTAAAACAACTATATTTTCTGAAGCTAAAATTTGACAATACTGTCAAATAGAGCATAACATTGACTATTATGAGACGTACCGATATCCACGCTTGGATTCTATCCCCGCTGTTGAGCTTTCATCCACGTGCCTGAGTGTTCTTAGGGCAATACTTCCTGAAATGCCCCACATCACCGCAATTAAAACATGCTTGGTCACAGTCTTGATCGTCAGCTTCCCTGCCTTGATAGTTGTTGTCGTCGTTATTTCCTCCGCGATTTCCGTTACCATCTTGACCTCTATTTCCATGTTTAGTACCTTGCCGACACGTTTCCTTGACATGTCCCACCTTGCCACAGTTACCACATTTTCCATATCTACACCGCCCGTTATGGTGACGTCGACAGTTGTCGCACTTTGGTAGGATACCCGTGTACTATTTTCTCCTTTTGGCCTTGTCGTCGCTACTCGACTGGGTACCCTGTTTGAAATTCGCCAACTTCCTCTTGTTGTCCCCAGATGACTCTACATGAGTCTCCTTCTTCTCCTCAGAGGTTGAAAATTTGTTCATCCTGATTTCCTCTTCCGTCAGGGCTACACTTAGATTGATGGCCTCAGTGATTGTTGCAGGCTTTGATGTCGTTACCATGCTCATGATTTGGGGTGCCAATCCCCAAATGAAACGCTCAATCCTCTTAAACTCCGGGTCTACCATGTAAGGAACGATACGCGATAGAACTTGGAACTTTTCCACATACTCGGCTATTTTTGGACCTTCCATCTTCAAGTTCCAGAACTCAGTTTCTACCTTCTGGCTTTCTGTTCTCGAACAGTACTTTTTATGCATTAGCTCTTTCAGCTCGTCCCATGATAGAGCATATGCGGCAGCCTCGCCCATTGTCTGAACCTGAAGTTTCCACCATGACAGAGCCCCATCTCGGAACAGCCCGGAAATGTACGTGACCTGATCTCTTGGGGCGCATTTGCTCGCACGCAAAACAGTATCCGTCTTCTCAATCCAGCGTACGAAGGCTACGGCACCCCCAGTGCCGTCGAAATGTAGGGGCTGGCTGCCTAAGAACTGCTTGTAGGTGCAACCGTTGGGTGGGTTATTTCCTGAGGTACCTCCGTTGCGCTCGGAGTGATGGGCCTCGTATTGTGCGATGACTGCAGCAATGATTCCCTGAAGTTCCGCCTCGTTGGTGGGTATGCGTACATCCCGTCTTGGAGGCATCTTCTAAGTGATGATCGTATGGGTCAGGTCATAGTAAGTAAAGTGTACGTAAGTATACATCAATATCAACACATAACATCTCATGTTATAAATAAATCAATCACATAACATCTCATGTTATAAATCAATCACCCATATTGATAGCCTCTGCAATGGTTGAGGGCTTCGAGGTAGTAACCATACTCCGGTTTGACTAAGTAGGGGATGACCCTAGACAAGTCGTGAGATTGCTGGATGTATTCAGGAATCTCTGGTCCGTCCATTTTCAATTCCGGAACTCTACCTCACGCTTCTGGTTTCCAGCCCTAGAATTGTATTTCTTCTCCATCATTCCTTTAAGCTCGTCCCAGCTCAGTGCATTAGCAGTATCTTGTACCAAGGGTCTGAAAATGGAGGTTCCATTATGAGAGTGTGCCATCTAGAAATAACCCCGAGATATAGGTAACACTCTGTTGGGGCGAACAGTTACTCATTCTTAGAATGGAGTCGGTCTTTTCGGACCAACGAACAAATGCCACGACGCCTCCTGTTTCGTCAAGGTTCAAAGACTTGCAGTTCAGGGACTGCTTATAGGTGCAGCCAGTTGGGGGGGGGGGTTGTTCCCAGTGGTGCCATTACTGTGCTTAGAGTGGAGGGCTTTACGTCGTGCAGTTGCCTGTGAGATGCGCTTTTGCAGCTCGGCTTCTGTCCGTGGAAACATACTGGTGTTTGTGTCACGTCTGGGTGACAATCTCTTCTGTCGAAGTGGTATGAAGCGGGCTAGACAACATTTCAGTTGTCTATGAGATACATAGCACCATAAGCCATCATGTAATCACCCAATTTTACACGTAAATATACTCAATGTATGAGTGAGGTAATAGGTTCTGAGCCTTCACATAGGCTTGCCAATTTGGCTTATTCGAGGCTACAACGCCTTGGTCGTTTGTGTTTAACTTATTTCCTGCTACGTTGGTTTTCACTAGCTTGACCCGCAGAGTCCACCAGGATTTCTGTGCACTACAAGTCGTTATTACGTTGGCCCCCGTAATAATAAATTGTCTTGCGCAGTTATCCCAATTTTCTCTCGTCCAAGCAGATGATCAATCAAGGAGCAATAGCAGGTGCATCGGCATGATCAGTGTCATGCTCTAATGCGGGGTCAGGAGCAACGCCTGGCTCAGGGGCCATGGCCGGCTCCAGATCAACAAACTTTATTTCAAAGTTAGCTGGATCAACAAACACAGGGGCTACAGGATCCTCCAAGGGCTGGTCTAAGTGTATGTACTCAATGTCATGGTCTGGATCAAAACCAGGTGGAAGAACAGGATTATCCTTAATATCGTGATCAACTCAAAGCTGTGCGCGAGAACTGGTGCGGCTGATGATGCCATATCGGGGTCGGCGTCGTGTGAGTGATGTTGCTCTCCCGGTGTATGCAAAGATGCGGACGCCACAGACTCAAATGGGTCTGGGACAGGTGAATGGGCATGAGCCTCTTCTTGCAGGAGCGTCAGCAAGCAGCAGGCTATCACCAACAGTAATAGGGCCTCGCCCTCAAATGGGTCCTCCTCTAATAGATCGTTATCGTCGTCAGAGACCACGTCGGGGGGGGGGGGGGGGGCATATCAACAACGGGAGAAGCGGCAAGGGCACAGGAGCAGGGATCACCGCGAGTGGCAAATTCCCAACAAGATGGCCATCAGCAAGCTCTGCTACGACATCAGGCAGTGCAAATGGCTGAAAGTCGTCATCGTCTGTGCCGGTAGTATCGGAAATGTACACCTCGTGCTCCGATGAAACTATGTCGTCTGATACTATGGCCATGGGATTCGTAGTGTCCATCTTTCTATTACATGATGAAGGCATGACGTTTGTAACACACATACGTATAATCAATCATATAATCACATAAGTCACCAAGTAAGCATTCAAATAATTTCTCCTAGTCCCACTAGCCTCCCAGCCTCTCAGACTGCTCTTCCTAGTCCCACTAGCCAAATTCTCCCAGCCTCTCAGACTGCTCTTCCTAGTCCCACTAGCCAAATTCTCCCAGCCTCTCAGACTGCTCTTCCTAGTCCCACTAGCCAAATTCTCCTAGTCCCACTCGCCAATTCTCCTAGTCCCACTAGCCAACTACCTCGATCTCTCAGACCGAGCCTCGGCCTCCAAGACCGAGCCTCAGTCTTTCCGGACTGAGCCTAAAAATAGTAAATAAATGTGCTCAACATTTGTTTGTAAAAGTTTGGATCTGGACTTAAGTGGTATGCAGTAAAAATGTTTTCATGAGAGCCCTAGTGATCATAGTCTAGACTCGAGAAAGAATCCTAGTTCGCTATGATCAGGGCTCTGATACCAAGCTGTCACACCCTGGCTTTGCGGAAGCGTGGTTAATTTGGTGTGACTTCTTAATACCATAGCTTAACCATAACCAAGCTATATGAAATAAACCATGCAAGATCATCCATTTAATTAAGTTTTGAAAACCAAATACAACAACATTGTCTTAACAATCACAAACATCAACATGACATAAACACATTTTAAGGACTGTGACTTGTCCAGGAAAGAGTCACATTCCCCAAACCCGGATGACCTCGTAACTAGTGCAGCGGGAAAACGTGTCATACCGCGCCAGATCCTTTAATTCCCTGAAATACATGTAAGTTGAAAAATCAACAATAATGTTGAGCGAGTTCATGTGTTTAGTATGTGCGCGCGAATAAACCTTTATAATCATTGTAAGTATGAAGGTTTTGTAAACTCTGGTATGAAAGCAAATAAGGAAACATATCAGTTAATGTGTAACCACATGGTCCAACCTGCGGGCGCATGGGAGGGGATAGGACAAGGTCACCACATGGTCCAACCTGCGGGCGCATGGGTGGTGTTACGACAAGGTCACCACATGGTCCAACCTGCAGGCGCATGGGTGGTGTTAAGACAAGGTCACCACATGGTCCAACCTTAGGGCGCATGGGTGGGGTTTGTTATGCTCAAATAGGCCTATCACTTGTATCCCTCGATCGTACTACGAGGACTAATGTTCTTAAGGTTTCACCTACCCAATCACATAACCTAACAGTTCCTTCCTTAGCTGACCATACCATGTAAGAAACATTCGTAATCATAGTAACATGTATTTCACCCCCGAAGTTATAAAACTGGAAACAGTTAAGAGAAAAGGGGGACATGAACTCACAGTGGTGCGTCTCTACCAAGTATGTCTCCAAATCAAGCAGCTGTGTGACGACCTACACGTACTAACTCTATTAGACGGACGGCCGTGCCTTAGCTTTATGGTTTAAGTTTTTGGGAAATAGTTAGGCAACTATTTCGTGTTTACATTCTGTATATACTTGGTAGTCACTTTCCTTCCCAAGGATGGGGGATTTAGTACATGTGTGTTCGTATAATTTCGAAATATATTGTTAAGTCTCACTTAAAATATATTTTATTTCTAACTCCAAAATATAAATATTCTTCTCAAAAATATTATATTTTTAATACATGTGATTTTCCCAAAATAATACTTAGTAATATTATTTTTACCCTAAAAATAATATTTACGTAGTTGACAAAATAATCATAAACACTTATACAAGTGATGTTGTGAAAAATATATACTAAATATATATATGTATCACGTTTTATTTTGTGAAATCCCACCTCCGATATTTTGTAAATAAAGTCGTGGCGAAATTCATAGTTTGAAAACAAGTCGACAAGTATCTCTAATACTTATAGTGAAACTAATTCTAAGTGTTAGGTTTTTAGAAAAATTTCGCCAGAGTTTCCTCTGTAACTGGAGGTGGCCACGCTTTCAAGCGTATCATTTTCTTTTATAAATCAAACCAACAATCTTCTTATTCAATCAAAACAATGTCCAAACCACAAACTAGTCAAAATATGTATATAAATCGCATAAATTTCATGAACTTGTGATTTATCCAAACTATGAAGTAAATCCCATTACTTTTAGTGGATCTTTATATAAAACAATCCGATTTTGTAAAAACCTCGTTTTTAAAGAAATTCCATCTTTACAACTTCTAGTCATCTTTTCCAAAAATAGTTATTTTGTCGAAACTTTGTGTTACACAAGTGTTTACACACTTGTGTGTTCTAAAAACCATTCGTGTTAGTGTAAGATCCGTCTTTAAAGTATGTTTTCTCTTGACACGTGGTCCTTTGAAAATACCGCTTGTAGATACGTAGATCTACTAGTCTTAAACACTATTTTGCAAATAAAATCGCTTTTACACAAGTTCATGATTTATGTGTGGTAGAGTTCATCCTTTAAACCTTGTTACTTCCAAAACAACCTTGTGTCATGATCCAAGGCCATGACTAATCAAGGTTAAATGATGATCCGAGCTACCACAACATAGATCGGGTCCAAATAATCACACAATTCAAATACTACATGATTTACACAACATATGAGCTTTTAACCATCACTTATAGCATTTTTTGTAGACTTTTAAGCTTCAACTTGTATGTTCATGACTTTTAACCATTACATATCATTTTAACCATCTTAAAATAGTTCGAGAAGGTGATTTAAGCAACTTACTACTAGCTCGAGGCTAGGGAAGAATCTAGACGAAAATCGGGTGGTTAAAAGCAAGAGAGTGAGGTCCTTCGCCTTCCGATTGCACCAAGTTTCCTTATACGCGATCCTTATCACTTGTATGATCTTGTAATAGCTTGATGGAAATCGAAAGATGGGTGGATGGTGGTAGGGGGGTTCGGCCGTGAGGTAGTAGAGAGGGGAGAGAAGAGTGAATTTTCTAAGTGTGATTTATGAAGTGTTTATGACCCTATAGGTTTATTTATAAACCAACTTTTGTTATTAACCATTGGAAATTATGTCATCTAGATTTTCAACATTGGGATTAAAATAATCTAGCAAGTACAATTGGTGTCACCTACATGGTGACCGAACTCGGTTACAAGGGAGGGGGGTTTGGTTCGATTCCAACTAGCTGGTTAAGCATTAGTAATGTTAAGTTAAGTTAGTTTAGGAATTAACCCGGTTACTAAAGTGTTATGCATTATAGCGGGTGTTAGGGTATTCAGGGACCCTAACTGGCTCAGAAAAAGATAAACGATGTTATTGGCAATATTTTTATGTTCCGGGTAAAGTCCGGTTGTTCGGTTGGATAGAGATCCGTTAAAGTGCTTAACAAAGCTTTAAAGTGTCGTTATTATTATTTTTAGTGACACAACTTATTCCTCCAGAGTGTCGGGAATATTTTCCTCATGTTTTGGCACTTTATTGAGTAGCTAGATGCTGAATCGTTTATTAAAGTGCTGAGTTTTTGTGCTTAGAGTACGTTTTAGGCACATCCAGTCATTGTAACTTATTCCTAGAGACGCAGTTCTACAACCCTTGTATTCCTACACTCACCACTATTGTAGTAAAATATTTCTGGCTCATACAGGCCTTAGAGGCAGTGTCTGCCTGATGCTGGCTTATCAGCATGTTCGATAGGTTATCCGTTTATAGTGCTACTGTGCTTTTTGTGCATCATGTTTGTCACTAAGGTTCAGCATGTAAATAATGTAGTGACGGTAAGTAAAGTATGATGCGGGTATATGCATGTATCAGAAATCAAGTAGCAGTTCATCAGTAATTTCAAACAAGCACAGTAATTAAGTCGTACGGATACCTGGTTTAGTGAGGGTTGTCACAATTTCCTACTTGCTATGCATAACATTTGACACATTTCATACATGACATTGAACATGGTTTACACATAAAACATTTTTGACATTGAACAAGACATTTTAGTTGGTTATTAATAAGTGACTTATGTAACGGGGCTATGTGCCATACGATAAAAGCATGGTGGATACGCCGATGGTACTTCCTATATATAAGTGCTTTTATTGTATTTCACATTGTTGCGTTATATAAATCACTTGGACAAGACATGAAACATTTTTACAAGGACATGACATTATATTAAAAAATACATATTTCACACAAAATTACTTTTACTTGGTTATTCATTCAACCATGCATTGTCCTTTATTCATCATTGATTTTCATATGATTTCATAAAGGAAAATATTTTACAAGGTTCATGACTACATTTTGTTAAACACTTTTTAAAACCACAAGTCATGAATCTTGCACAAACAAAACCTATGTATCTCACAGGCATTTTTATGCTGACGTACCTATTTTTACATGTGTTTAAGGTGCTGATGCATGATGATGTTTGTGCTTCACTTAGGCGGACTCGGGCCTTAGTGACTTAAAAGACAATTATTATGTTATGTTTTATTTAAATTCCAAGACAATGTAAACTTTAATGCAATAATACATAATTTTTATTACCATGGTTGTTGAAACAATGATTCTGTTACAACACTCCCCGGCGTTTCCGCCACGGTTTCGTTCTTTTGACGCGACCGGGGTGTGACAGAAGAGTTGGTATCAGAGGCAATGGTTATAGGGAATTAGGTTATTAGTAATGCTTTGACCTAGACTATAACTTTCTAGGACCCTAACACAAGTTTACTTGTGTTTAGATCTTAAAACAATACCTGTCACCTATCCTTAGGTGATTATCAAAACATGGACACAAATTTCCAAAATGATTTTGAAATCCATCATCTATCCTTAGATGATTCTCTTGGTCTTGTACCATCCAAATTTTCAAAATCTCGTCAAAGTTTGGGTCTAAATACTGTGAACACGTGCAAACTGGAAGAGTGAATGCCTGTACCCTGAGTTTTCTGTCTAAGGCTAGAGTGTTCGTGCAAATCCGCAGTATCGGACCAGTCATTCTTACCTGGGAACTCTTGGGGTGAGTATTCACTTATAGGCGAGCATGTCTTCAGTGATACATTATTATGACCTATTTACTTTGATTTGTCACTGTGTGTCGTTTGTTTGCTTTGTGGTAACAAACAAATGACCACCTTCCTTGCTTTTTGTCGATTTTATTGATATTCCATTTCTTTCATCACGTCATCTCACTCGTTTTCTCTCATGTTTCCTCTTTTAGAATGCCTCCTCGACGCGAAAATCCGCTATCGAATGCCGAACTGGCAGAAATCATCGTGCAGCAAATGGCTGATGCGTTCCCCAATCTCATTGCTCAATGGAACCAAGCCAACAATAACAATAATGCTCCATGCAATTTCAAAAGTTTTAACTCGGCTAAACCACTCAAGTTTAGTGGTTCTGAGGGAGCAACTGGGCTCCTACAGTGGTTTGAGAGTCTTGAGAGCACCTTTCGCCATGTTCAGTGTCCGAACAACCGTAAGGTCGAGTTTGCGTCGAGTGTATTTCAAAAGAGGGCTCTTACCTGGTGGAATGGGGTAATGAGAGACCGAGGTGCTGAGGTTGCTTTGGGTCAGACATGGGAGGAACTTAGAGCTCTCATGATGAGAGAATTTTGTCCTCGTCACGAGCAGAGGGCACTTGAAAATGAGTTCCATGAATTGAAGCAAGACAGTGGTGAACACCGGGCTTACACTGATAGATACGAGGAGTTAAGCTTGCTCTGTCCTACAATGGTCACGCCTTTGGATAAGGCTATTGAGAAGTACATAGACGGTTTGCCAGATCCTGTTCAGGATATTGTCACTGGCAGCAACCCTACTACCGTCCGACAGGCCATTGAGCTAGCTGCAACCCTTACTGAATCACAAGTCAAGAAGGGTAAACTCCACAGAAAAGGTGACAAGAAGCAGAAACAGTCTGATAGCGCCACTGAGAAAAAGGGCAAGAAGGCTGCCGAGTCTTCAAAGAAATCAAGGAAGCGTAAGGCTTCCAAGAATTTCGCTGTCACTGCTCAGACTAATCAGGCTACTCCTAATCAGGCAACACAGAATCAGGCTGCACAGCCTGCTGCCAAGAGGCAGTATGCTGGAAATGCACCTCCGTGCAACAGATGTAACAGCCACCACCAGCCACAGTTGCAATGCCGCATCTACACGAATTGTGGCAAGTATGGTCATCTTGCGAACACCTGTCGTTTTGCTCCTAACCAAAATCAGGCAGCTCAAAACCAAGCTGTACAAAACCCTGCCCAGAATCCTGCACGACCTCACTTTTCGCCTGGTCCGTGTTACAATTGTGGGGATCTGACCCACTACAGAAACAACTGCCCGAGGTTGGCAAACGCAAATCAGGCACCGGCTCGTGGTAGAGTTTTTAATATGAATGCAAATGAGGCTCGCGCAGATAACGAAGTGGTGAACGGTACGTTCCTTGTTAACAACCATCCTGCTTCTGTTCTATTTGATTCGGGTGCCGATAAGAGTTTTGTGTCCTTAGCTTTTGAGTCTTTGCTTTCGATGACTAGAACAAAACTAGGAAAGCCCTTGACAGTAGAAGTAGCTAGTGGTGAACCCGTTGTACTTGATTCCGTTCTTCAAAACTGCCAATTGAACCTTAATAACCATCCTTTCCCTATCGACCTCACACCGATGCAACTCGGGAGCTTTGATGTTATAGTAGGAATGGATTGGTTAGCCAAGTACCATGCTGAGGTGGTTTGCTTTGAGAAGATCGTCCGTATACCGCTTTCGACTGGTGAGATCTTAGAAGTTCGTGGGGAGAATCCTGTTAAACTCATGTCTTGTACCCAAGACCAAAAATACCTATGAAAGAAATATGTCGCTTTCTTGGCACATGTTGTAGAGGATAAAGGCAAGGGTAAGACTACCCAAGACATCCCTGTTGTTCGGGATTATCCTGAAGTATTTCCTGAAGACTTACCTGGATTACCTCCTGTACGCCAAGTTAAGTTTCGCATTGATCTTGTGCCTGGTGCAAATCCCATTGCTAGGTCACCTTACCGTCTTGCACCGTCTGAGATGCAAGAGTTATCTAAGCAGCTTCAGGAGCTATCTGACAAAGGATTCATTCGTCCGAGTTTTTCCCCTTGGGGCGCTCCTGTCCTATTCGTGAAAAAGAAAGATGGATCTTTCAGGATGTGTATCGATTATCGTGAGCTTAATAAGCTTACCATTAAGAATCGATATCCCCTACCTCGCATTGATGATCTCTTTGATCAGCTACAGGGCGCTACCTGCTTTTCAAAGATAGATCTGCGTTCTGGGTATCATCAGCTTCAAGTTCTCGAAGAAGATATTCCCAAAACTGCTTTTCGTACTCGATATGGTCATTATGAGTTCACTGTTATGCCTTTCGGTTTAACAAATGCTCCTGCTGTTTTCATGGACTTGATGAATAGGGTTTGTAAGCCTTATTTGGACAAGTTCATCATTGTATTCATTGATGATATCTTGATCTATTCTAAGACGCGAGCTGATCATGAACAGCATCTTCGTCTTACAATGGAGCTCCTAAAGAAAGAACAGCTTTTCGCCAAATTCTCCAAGTGCGAATTTTGGCTTAAAGAAGTTCAATTTTTGGGGCACATCGTTAACGATCAAGGTATACATGTAGATCCCACCAAAATCAGTGCAATTAAGGATTGGGATACACCTACTACTCCTACCGAGGTTCGTTCATTTCTTGGTCTAGCGGGTTATTACCGCCGGTTCATTGAAAACTTCTCCAAGATTGCGGTTCCTCTCACTGCTCTAACTAAGAAGAGCAAACCTTTTGAGTGGGGATCCAAACAGGAAGAAGCTTTCCAGACCTTGAAACAGAAACTCTGTGATGCACCTATCCTATCTTTGCCCGAGGGTAACGACGATTTTGCCGTGTACTGTGATGCGTCCAACTTAGGCCTTGGTTGCGTTCTTATGCAATGAAACAAAGTCATAGCTTATGCGTCAAGACAGCTGAAGGTACACGAGAATAACTACACCACTCATGATCTTGAGTTAGGTGCAGTAGTCTTTGCTCTCAAAATCTGGAGACACTACCTTTACGGTACAAAGTGTGTAGTGTTTACTGACCACAAAAGTCTCCAGCATATTTTTAATCAGAAAGAACTAAACATGAGGCAACGACATTGGGTTGAACTCCTAAACGACTACGATTGCGAAATTCGCTACCATCCTGGTAAGGCGAATGTCGTGGCTGACGCATTGAGTCGTAAGGAACGTGTCAAGCTTCATTGTGTTCAGGTTTGATCTGACATTCAATCCCGCATAATTCAGGCTCAACATACTTGTGTTACACAAGACTTGATGGGTAAAGAATTACCATGTCATACAAATCCTGAGCTTGAACTAAGAGACTTTGGGATATTCTATTACATGGGCCGTTTATGGGTCCCAAGTATAGATGATCTTCGCACCTGCTAATGGATGAAGCTCATAAGTCTCGTTATTCTATTCATCCTGGTGTAGACATAATGTATAAGGATCTTCGAACCCAGTATTGGTGGCCGGGTATGAAGAAGGACATTGCCTTATATGTTTCCAAATGCCTTACTTGTCTTAAGGTTAAGGCAGAACATCAACATCCCTCTGGATTATTGGAGCAACCAGAGATTCCGGTTTGGAAATAGGAAAACATTTCTATGGATCTCATTACCAAGTTACCACACACTAAAAGAGGTCATGACGCCATTTGGGTTGTTGTTGACCGGCTTACAAAGTCAGCACATTTCTTGCCGATCCGCGAGGATTTATCTGTTGACAAGCTTGCCAAGTTATATATTGATGAGATTGTATCTCGACATGGTGTTCCTTTGAACATTATATCTGACAGAGATGCTCGATTCTCGTCTCGCTTTTTGCAGAACCATGTAATCTGCCATGGGAACCCAACTTAATTTGAGCACAGCATACCATCCGCAGACAGATGGTCAATCTGAGAGAACAATCCAGAAACTGGAGGATATGCTTAGAGCGTGTGTGATTGACTTTGGTGGTAGTTGGGATTCGCATCTACCATTGATCGAATTCTCCTACAACAATAGTTATCACACGAGCATCAAAATGGCTCCTTTCGAAGCTTTATACGGTCGAAAATGTCGTTCACCGGTCTGCTGGAATGAGATAGGTGAAGCTCAGCTTACTGGACCTGAACTCATTCTAGAGACTACAGATAAGGTCAAGAAGATTCGTGATAACCTTCAGGCAGCTAGAAGCCGTCAAAAGAGTTATGCGGATCACGACGCAAGCCTTTAGAATTTCAAGTCGGTGATCACGTCCTACTCAAGGTATCCCCTTGGAAAGGTGTGATTAGATTTGGAAAGAAAGGAAACCTTGCACCACGTTATGTTGGACCATTCAAGATCGTTGAAAGAGTCGGAAAAGTAGCCTACAGACTTGAGCTACCTCCTGAACTTGGAAATGTTCATCCGACATTCCACGTGTCCAATCTCAAAAAGTGTTTAGCTGAAGAGAACCTCCACATACCACTTGATGAAATTCGTGTTGATAACACGATGCACTTCGTTGAGAAACCTGTGGAGATAGTGGGTCGTACATTCAAACAGCTAAAGAACAAACGGATTCATTTAGTCAAGGTTCGTTGGGAATCCAAACGTGGCCCAGAATTTACTTGGGAACGTGAGGACCAGATGAAGACGAAATATCCGCATTTGTTCTCACAAGTTTCCTCTAAATAAATTTCGGGACGAAATTTCCTAAAGTAGGGGAGACTGTGACATCTGTGCGTGTGTAATCATTTTACAGACTCTGAACAATACAATATTAATAAAAAAGTGTGTTTTGATCCCAATGTTTGTATTTATGTTTGATTTTATGCACATGTTTATTTTTGATCGATTTTGAACTCTTTATCGCTTTCTGGGAAGTTATACGCAAACTGATGCGTAAACGCGATCAGTTTAACGCGAAAAACACTCCGGAACAGCAACATAAGCTTAACATACCTTAAATAACCTTTACATAACTTAGAAATAAGTTTTAGAAGGTTTGGTATGGCAAAAACAAGTTTATTCGCTCACAGGGACTATTTGCGTCAAATTGCAAAAGTCTGCCGTTCCGTAAGGCAACACACAGTCCAGAACTTGATCATAAGCTAAACATACCATAAATAACCTAAAAATGGCTTAGAAATAAGCTTTGATAGGTTCGGTGTGCGAAAACATGCTTATATGATCTTACAGGGACTAAAAGTGTCAAAAACGGCGTAAGTTTGCATTTTCGCGCATATCTTACGTTCTGGCCACATCTGGACATCCAAATTTTTTGTACACACTAAAATATTTTTATTTTAGTGATCGGCATGCAAAAATACCATTCGTCGCTTAATTTGGTTCGTTTTCGCGTCCGTTTGAGTTTCGTCGTAAATTAACGAACAACGTGACCGTACGACCAAACGAGCCGACATCCGAGAGTTTTCCGAGCACATTTTGAGTCCTCTAAACTTTATTGACCTTGTAGAGCCTTGAAAATGGCGTAACGGGTGTCAAAAGTGCCAAAAATGGACTCGAACACATGCACGGACCAATACTGTAATTATATGAAACTAATGCTGAACTGGGGAGGCCAGGCGGGCTGCGTAAGGTCCATGCCTATCCTTACGCGGGGCGTGTGAGGTGCCCAACATCAGAAAACGTGTTTTCTGAGCAGAACAGCTGTTTCCTTGTGTTTTCTTGCAACTTTCTTGTGTGATAACCAAGTTTAAGTGTTCCCCAAGTCCCTCAATCATATCCTAACATGTGTAGGGCTGGGATCATTGCTTGATCACCACACAAAATGATCTTGATGGCTCTTGATTCCTATAAATAGCCAAACCAATTCACTCATTCCTTGCTCATTCTCTCATTTTTCATTTCTCATCTGCTTTGGAGAGCTTCCTAATCTGATTGGAGGTTCATTCTTAGTAGAAAAGATAGCAAGGACCCTTAGTGAGCATTCTTTCATTCTTTTATTGCTTACTAGTTTAAAAAGTCAAACAGTGTTTGACTTTCAGTTTGACCAGTCAATTGGTCAAGTCAAAGTTCAATTGAACTTTGCAATGTGATTGCAATCACAATGGTTATAATCGTTAGTGATTATACCTACTGATTACCACATTAACTAGGCATAGTGACGAGTCAAAGTTTCGGTCAAAATGCGTTTTAGCACGCATTTTGCAACGGAACTACTCTTAGGTATCAAAACACTTTGTTTAGATACCAAATCAGTAGGTTAAACATGTTTTGACATGTTTAACTCGTCACTAATAGTTTGGTGCTTGTTTAGGGTAGTTAGTTAAGCGGTCTAAACAACCGCTTAGACTTTCGAACCCGACCCGTTTGGTCGATCATTAGGATCCGACCAAGCTTACTTAGTGATCATAGTTACATAGGGAATAACCCCTGAGGTTATACCTTATGATCACATAGGATTGGTTAGTCTTTTGCTAGTTAGCTTGTATGCCCATAGAAAATGACCAAAACGCCCTTTCGAAGCATAAATCCGTATTTTGACTATGTGAACATATTTTTGACATATAATCTGACTTAGTAACATGTTTAGGCATAATTGGGCATGTAAGACTAGACATAGCACATAGATAACCATCCAAGCATAGTTTTGCTCAAACGACGCATTCTAGTAGCTTACGTTACCATAATGTGTCGAAACGGGTCAAAAGCACTTAGGTAGACTTTCAAATCAGAATGTGGGGACTATTAAATCATACCATATGAGTTCAAATACTCATTTGATTTATAGAACCTCATTCTATCCTATCTCCCGATTTAGGATCCGTTTATTTACATAGTTACCTATACTAGGTGCCGTTTGATTCCGTGATCCTTGGAGCTTAAATTGGTCTTATTCTCAAGACTAATTAGCAATCCCAAGTGAGTACATAGTTCCTCTCTTTTACCGTTTTCAAATACTTTGGGGTGATTCACATGTACATATTTGTTACTTTCTTGTTTTACAAGCTTTTGTGACATAAACATGCTAGTTTTACTTAGTACATATTTAGTACATGTTTTCACTATGTTTTGCTATGTATGTTAAGCATGCTAGCACATTGATTTATTACACATTTGTTACATATGTTTACTTAGCATATGTACGCATTGTTTTACATGACATTTCTACTAGACATGTTTACTTAGCATACCTAGTACATGGTTTTCATAGCATGCTTACATTGGTTATGACATTTGGTGTGTTTAATCGGGACAAAAATACATTCATTAACATTGATCACGCCGCTCGGTAGTATGTAATGGTACCATAGGAATTGACAACTCCCGTTTCCGACTTCCTAGGTTTGTTTGGAAGTTGGAAATGACAGAATCCGACTACATAACTTAGATGAACCTTTAATTCATTTAAAGGTTTGTCGCTTGAATGTATGCGATTAACATTACTGCATAAATGTTTGTAATCATAAAGCATTGTTTTCTGCAAAACATGACATTTGAATTAAACTTAGGTTTCCTCAAAAACATTGTTTTGTACATTTTTCCTATGGTTAAGTAATTGCTTGTTATTCACCATACATTTGTTTCACACTAATATCATTACATAGTTTAAGTAGATGATTTCCTACTTGCTATGCATAACATTTGATACATTTCATACATGACATTGAACATGGTTTACACATAAAACATTTTTGACATTGAACAAGACATTTTAGTTGGTTATTAATAAGTGACTTATGTAACGGGGCTATGTGCCATATGATAAAAGCATGGTGGATACGCCGATGGTACTTCCTATATATAAGTGCTTTTATTGTATTTCACATTGTTGCGTTATATAAATCACTTGGACAAGACATGAAACGTTTTTACAAGGACATGACATTATATTACAAAATACATATTTCACACAAAATTACTTTTACTTGGTTATTCATTCAACCATGCATTGTCCTTTATTCATCATTGATTTTCATATCGATTTTCATATGATTTCATAAAGAAAAATATTTTACAAGGTTCATGACTACATTTTGTTAAACACTTTTTAAAACCACAAGTCATGAATCTTGCACAAACAAAACCTATGTATCTCACAGGCATTTTTATGCTGACGTACCTATTTTTACATGTGTTTCAGGTGCTGATGCATGATGATGTTTGTGCTTCACTTAGGCGGACTCGGGCCTTAGTGACTTAAAAGACAATTATTATGTTATGTTTTATTTAAATTCCAAGACAATGTAAACTTTAATGCAATAATACATAATTTTTATTACCATGGTTGTTGAAACAATGATTCTGTTACAACACTCCCCGGCGTTTCCGCCGCGGTTTCGTTGTTTTGACGCTGCCGGGGTGTGACATAAAATCGCCTATGTTTGAATGCTTCCTATGTCGTCACACATGTTAATGTCCTCGCGAATCATTAGCGATCTCGATTTCCTTATGATTTACAAACTACGCATTACATTTTAAAACCTTTTCTCTTACATTTACATACCATATTTTATACAAATACAACTCACACATTTTATACAAGATTCATTATCATATCCTGCCTCCTTGCGGTGACATGAGGAATAAATCCTTGATCATTTAAATTTGAAACTATGTTGTAAACTTTTAAACTATTGTCTTTTGAAGAGATGTAAACTCTTATACTTAACTTATGTTTTGATTTTTGAACAATGAATGGAAATTTGGAGTTTGATTATTTCATGTAGTGTGTTTACTTATTCCTATGCAATGAGAATCAATCACGATCACACCTCGCGCTTCCGCCTCTGAGCGGGTGTGACAGATTGGTATCAGAGCTTCGCTTATAGTGAACCATGATTCTTTTTCGAGTCTAGTCTACAATCCCTAGGATCCTCTAATGAAAATAATTTTTACAAAAACAAGAGATTTTCATTGCATAAAACTTTTTGCAAAGTCCACTACACAAAATCTTTTTTTACAAAAACAAAGCGAGGACAATTACGTGACTTAGACCACAGAAAAGTAGACGTAGAAACTTAAGTTAGTCCACGTGATACAAATAGGATAACTTAAAATGAATACACGTGCTACTTCCATTATTGTGTGTAATTATATATATATATATATATAGTAAAAATAATTAATATATATACATATGTCATAATTTTCATTTTACAGGTCCGCATGTCTTCAACAGAGAGCATGGTTTATCGGACGAGCATGATCCCATGGAGCTTGTCTCTGCCGATGAGATAGGACCCATTGAGGAGGTTTTTACCTTTGATACCAACTCCGATCCTGATGAGGAATCGTGACTTCATGTCCGACGATGATGATCTAGATGACTTCTAGCCCTTTGCCTTACCTGACTTTGCCGACGACGACATCCCTCTAGAGGATGGTGTTCTTGCCCTGCCCCTACCTATCCACGACCAGCTTATCATTGGACACCCCGATGGAGAGCACATTGTTGAGCCTATACCCATTCTTGTTATCCCATTCGCCATGTGGCCCCCTATCATAGACTTGGACGCCGACGAGGACGACATACATGTGTTCCAGGTGGATGCTGTTGATGAGGACCTCGGTGATGGAGAGGTCTTCGACATTGCTATCATAGAGGTGGCAAAACCCATTGTATCTGTTGTCGATGTTTCTTCTGATTTTGACTCTGACTCTAGGGAGTCAGTGACATCATCCGCACTTCGGGTCGTAGGCTTGGAGGCGTACCCTGCCGATGATGATGCTATGTCGGCTGCTCCAGCTACCCGTGCACCTACTTCCACACCCACATCTACACCTCCGCATACCCCATTACACGCCACTAGTGGCGAGCCTTCACAGCCACCTATCCCCGTTGGACCTACCAACTGGATACGACACATGCGGTTTGCGTCGATCCAACCACACCTTCACCCCACTGACGAGGGAGAGCCTTCTTGACACCCCCATGCACCACCCCCTGGGATGAGCCAACACCATCAGCCGTCCCGCCCATTTCCACCATCACCACCACATGTTATGCCATCATCTAACCCATACCATCCCTCACATCACTCAGGCTATACACAAGGTGATTTCCTCCTATCTCTCCAGCTCCAGGTTGAGATCCTTTGCAGAAGGATCTACGACCTCGAAAAGGAGTTAGACGCTAGACGACCACCCCCGCCAGATTACCCACCACCGGTTACACCACCACCACCACCATCTTCACCACCACCAGCATCACCACAACCACATGCCCACATGCCTGCTGATGATCTTGCTGCTTGAGTTCTGACATTTGAGCAGCAGGTGAGCTTCTTACTCCACTGATTTTATGAGCTCAAGGAGGAGGCAGCCCACCTTTGCAGCCTAGCTTTTCCTACACCCACACCATCTCTCCCAGCACATTAGGTTTCTTTTGCAGGTACTTTGCACGGTGAGACTATGCCATTTTTAGGATATGAAGATTTGTAGCCGAGTTTTGAAGACCAAGATCGCCAATGTGAGGGAAGATATATTTGCCACTTTATGTATTGAACTTGTATTGATTGGGTGATGTAGCCCATATGCATTTTTGTTTCCATTACAAACAATCATGTAACAACTTGTCTTGATATATAAAAACTCGGTGATTATCTTTTATCACGCATTATTATTTATCTGTTTATGCATGCCTATTTGCCTGTATGAATTGATTTATATGTTTGGTGGATTGTTTGGTTGTGTATATATATATATATATATATATATATATATATAGGGGAATGTTTAAATGAGAACGCTAAATATAGTGAGAACCGTGAGAACAAATGAAAAAACCACAAGAACTTGGTCAAAAACAATTCAAATTCAAAAAAATTTCCTACACTTATCATTATTATTCGAATACAATGTTAGAAATTTAATTTACACGTTTAAATTTACGTGCATTCGTAAATAAAGAAATTTTACACATGTCTAAGTTTGCCATTTACACATGCGTAAATCTGTAATATTTACACATGTGTAAAAAATCTAAAAATATTGATTTTGAAAGGAGAAATGAATTATTTGATGTTATAAATTCTTTTTTTGATGTTGTATCTTAATTACAATGAGGTTTGTATTAAAAAAAAATTGGTTTTAATTGGTTTTTTTCATTTGTTCTCACGGTTCTCGCAATATTTAGCGTTCTCAAGATAACCCTCCCCTATATATATATATATATATATATAGGGAGGGGCTCATGCGAGAACCACCCTTATTGTGAGAACCTTGAGAACCAATGTGAACACAACCTAAAATAGCTAAAAAAACCTAAAAAAACCTAACCCCCACCCCCAAAAAAAAAAACCTAACCCCCCCCACCCCCCCCCCCCCCAAAAAAAAACCTAACCCCCCCCCCCCCAAGCTAAATGCTAAAAAAAACCAAAAAAAAAACTAACCTAACCCCCCCCCCCCCCCAAACCTAAACCCCCCTCCCCCACACCCCAAAAACCTAACCCCCCCCCCCCCAAGCTAAAATGCTAAAAACTAAACCCCCAAAAAACCTAAAAAAATCTAAATTTTTTTTTTGAATTTTTAATATTTTTTATGTTCAAATCGCTACATTTAGAAGCAAAAAAAAAAAAAATTTAAAAAATTTTTTTTTTTTTTTGGCTTCGAAAAGTAGCGATTTTTTTTATAAAAAATATTAAAAAATTCAAAAAAAAAAAAAATTTTGTGTGATTTTTAGCTATTTTTAGGCATTTTTGGTGTGTTCACATTGGTTCTCGCGGTTCTCACAATAAGAGGTGGTTCTCGCATGATCTTCTCCCTATATATATATATTCTTTTATTATTTATTTAATAAAAAGAATGGTGGTTATTTAATAAACAACTAATTATATTTATGTTATATTTTGGAAGATCATGCCACCCAGAAGAGTGATTAACACTAAGGGAATGGATCAACCTCCACCCCCGATAATGCCGAGGACTGCTGAAGAGCTAAACTCTCTTCTCGAAGAAAGGATTTATGAAGCTATCGCGTAGTACGACGAAAACCGTGCCGAGCACAGTGGCGGCACGGGAGGTTCTAGCAGACACGCTCATGGAGATTCATCTGGTGGAAACCTTATTCAAGGTAACATTAAGTTGATTTGGTACAACTTAAGGAACTCATTTTATGATCTATTCATGAGTTTCATTGTTTTCTCATTCATGAATCGGTTGTGTGAATTTCAGGATGCACTTACAAGCAGTTCTTAGACTGCAAGCCACTGAACAACGACGGTACTAGAGGTGCAGTGGCTTTCGTGCGTTGGACTAAGAAAACTGATTCAACCATTCAGATGAGCAAGTTTACTACAAATCAACAAGTTACCTTTGTTACGGGCCTGTTTTTTGATGAGGCCCTTACGTGGTGGAACCTATAGGTACAGACGTTGGGAGATGATGCTGCATATCGTATGTCGTGGGAAGATTTTAAGGAAAGAATGAAAAAAAGTATTGCTCATGAGCCGAACCCCAGAAGTTAGAAACTGAGTTCTGGAACTTGTCCATGGTTGGTGCGGACATCGTAGGGTACACTCAAAAGGTTTCACGACCTCTCACGTGTAATCCCCTATCTCGTGACCCCTGAATTCAAGTGCATCGAGCGCTATATTTGGGGATTGGCTCCTGAGATTCGTAGCTTAGTGACTTCAGCAAACCCTACGAAAATTACACGGGCTGTAACTCTGGCTGTCAGCCATACTGAAGCTATCGTTAGACTGAAGAAGTTGTCACTGAAGAGAACTGAGAAATTAGAAACACATGCCGAGTCATCTGGGGGATAAGAAAAGGAAACACTCAAACCTCAATCAAGCAATCCACAACAACAACAAAAACTCCAACAACAACAAGAAACGTGACACTAATCCGCCTCGAGAGGCGAAGACGTTTGCTGCTGCAAATGATACTGGAGTTAAGAAGTACCTGGGCAATCTGGCCAAGTGTGACAGGTGCAAGTACCACCATCTGGGTGCTTGCCATGTGGTGAAGTGAGATAAATGTGGGAAGACGGGACATCGTACTAAGAACTATTGGGGAACAGGAAATGGAGGTGGCAATGGCAATGGCAATGGTAATGGAAATCGAAATGGTAATAGTGCTGGTAAGGGGAATGGAAATGGTAATGGTAATGGTAATGGTAATGGCAACGGTAATGAGAATGGAAACGGACGCAATCAAGGTTGCTATGGCTATGGCAGTAAAGAACACTACAAGAAGACTGCCCCTAAGAAAACAACGCTCAAGGACGAGCTTTTGTCATAGGAGCAAGGAACGCCCGCGAAGACCCTAACGTGGTCACCAGTCGTTTCTCGTTAACAATAATTTTGCATCCATATTGTTTGACACTAGTGCCGATTTTAGTTTCATGTCTGTGGAATTTAAAAATATTCTTGGAATTGAGTCTAGTAGGTTAGACATTCCTTATTCGATAGAATTAGCCGATGGTAAACTTGTTGAATCGGGAGAAGTCGTTAAAGGGTGCTTATTAGAACTTGGCGAACGGAAATTTAGCATCGATCTCTTACCCGTCTAGTTGGGTAGCTTTGATGTTGTGGTTGGCATGGATTGGCTATCCAAGAATGAAGCTGAGGTTGTTTGCCACGAGAAAATTATTCACATCCCACTTACGAATGAGGAAACACTCATAGTGCACGGGGAGAAGCCCGACATGCCCTTTCAGATTATCAACTACATGAAGGCTCAGAAGTGTTTGCGAAAAGGATGCGTTGCCTTTTTGGCGCATGTGGTTAACAAGAAGGTTGAGGAGCCGAAGCTTGAAGATATTCCTGTGGTGAAGGATTTCCCCGAAGTCTTCCCCGAAGACTTACCGGGATTACCTCCGCAACGACAAGTCGAGATTCGCATTGACTTGCTTTCGGGAGCTTCACCCATGGCTAAGGCACCTTATCGACTTGCACCATCCAAGATGCAAGAATTATCCACGCAAATTCAAGAGTTGCTGGATAAAGGATTCATTAGACCAAGCTTCTAGCCTTGGGGAGCTCCAGTATTGGTCGTGAAGAAAAAGGATGGAACTTTCAGGATGTGTATTGATTATCGAGAGCTGAATAAACTCACTGTCAGGAATGGGTATCCGCTACCGAGGATTGACGATTTATTCGACCAATTACAAGGATCAAACTTTTACTCCAAAATAGACCTCAGGACTGGCTATCATCAGTTGAGGATTCAAGAGGAGAGCATAACAAAGAAAACATTCAGGACTCGTTATGCGCACTACGAGTTCCTTGTCATGCCATTTGGACTGACGAACGCACCGACAGTCTTTATGGATTTGATGAATTGCGTGTGTAAGCCATATCTTTATAAATTCATGATAGTGTTTATCGATGATATTTTGATATATTTGCGAACAAAGGAGGAGCATGAGCCGCATCTCAGAACCATTCTAGAACTATTAACGAAAGAGAACCTTTACGCGAAGTTCTCTAAGTGCAAATTTTGGATTCGCGAGGTACAATTCCTTGGACATGTTGTGAATGAGAATAGTATACATGTGGATCCATCGAAGATAGAGGCGATCAAGAATTGGGAAGCGCCCAAAACTCCAACCAAAGTACGACAATTTCTGGGATGAGTGGGCTACTATCTGAGATTTATTGAGAATTTTTCTAAAGTTGCTCAACCGCTAACTTCCCTCACGCAGAAAGATAAGAAGTTAGATTAGGGAGAAAAGCAAGAAGAAGCATTCCAGCTTCTCAAGGATAAACTATGCGATGCACCGATCTTATCACTGCCGGAAGGTACCGATGATTTTGTAGTATACTGCGACGCTTCGCGTCAAGGGTTGGGTTGCGTACTTATGCAACGAAAAAAGGTCATCGCATACACATCGCTTCATTTGAAGGTTTATGAGAAGAACTACACCACACACGACCTAGAGTTAGGTGCAGTGGTATTCGCTTCAACACATATCACAAAAGTCTTCAACATATATTTAATTAGAAGGAATTAAATATGCGTCAACGACGTTGGGTTGAGTTGTTGAACGATTATGATTGTGAGATTAAGTACCATCCAGGAAAGGTGAACGTGGTAGCTGACGCCTTGAGTCAAAAGGAACGAGTTAAGACACTAAGGGTTCGAGCTCTAGAGATGACGATTTAAACGAACCTTACCACGCGTATTCATGACGCGCAACAAGAAGCACTCAATGAAAGCATATCAAGGCTGAACTTCTCTGGGGTATGGAGAAACAGTTGGTGCCAAATGAAGATGGTGTCACACCCCTTTCTAAGGCGGAAGCACGAGGTGTGATCTGAAAGGTTCTCATTGCATACGAATGGTAAACATAATACATGCTTGTAAAATAACTCCAAATGCCATTAATATTACATAACCAAAAACACAAGTTAAGTTTAGAGTTTACACCACAAGACAACATATTGTTTAAAAGATTACACCCTTAATTAAAAGATAGACATCAAGGTTGTGGTTCTTATATCCCATATAGAGTGGGACATAACAACCAAACCCAGCAAAACGGCATAGGAGTTTTGACACATAGTAACTTAAAAACACAAACAACATCTATGAGCTGGAGTGAAACTGCGCGTACATCCACCTTAGTTACCTGAAATACATGTAAGTTTTTGGAAAAACATCAACATAATGTTGGTGTGAATTCATGCAGTTTTAGAATGTATATATACTTGAATGAAAACATGGTATGTAAATTGTAAAATGTATCTGCACTGTGAATGTAAATGTAAGGAACACGAGATCGCTAATGTTTCGCGAGGACATTAACATATGTCACGACATAGGAAGCCACCAAACCTAGGCATTTTTGTCGAGATCGACTGAGACACAAAAGCACTCGTTGGTAGAAGTAGGCCAAGAGTGGGGTTGCCTGAAACCCATTAGATTTATCCCTTCTGTTCCGCGGTCTAAATGTATACATTGACTAATGGTGCTTATGGTACCCTATTCGTCACGTGATCTATGTGTCATTCCTTAGTTTTGTGTGCTACATACCATTGTACATGTATTTTCCCCAAGTTAGAAAACAAGTAAAAGTTTAAAAGTGGGGACATGAACTCACAATTCTGCGTTTCCTGCGTCGTAGCTTCACCGGGTTTGCTTAGAGCGTCGTATCACTTCCTACACACGTACTATGTCTTATTAGACGCTTAGGTCGTGTAACGACTATTTGTCTTAGTTGTTTATTAAGACTGATTTTGGAATCATTGGTATAGTTTGAGTTACATCCTTGATGTATCGTGTAATTCTGAAGTTCATAATCCCAAGCATCGGAATGCTTGTATTTGTGTAAATTCATACTTGTGTAATTTGCCAACAATTTGTGGTACATTCCTGTATAGATATGTATATCTTCGTATAAATCTCAAAAATAATATATTTTTAAGATTAGCTTTAGAAAATATATTTTTCTAGCTTTCACCCAAAATAGTACATTTTTAACTTGTATAAAAATATATATTTTCTCCATCAACAAGATACATTTTCTGTTTGCCCAAATTATGTTATATTTTGTATTCCAGACCTTGGTGTATTTGTGTGTTATATTATTTTCGAGCTTCAAATAATATAACTACCACATATATATACAAGTAACACACATATTGTGACAACTAAATATATATACTTAGTCACTTTTATTTATCAAAAATCAACCTCCAATGTTTGTAATTTTTGTAATAAAAATTATGGCTAAATTTTATATGAAAACTATGTTCAAAATTTACTTATAATTACTTGTATAAAAATATATTTCTAAGTGTTTAATTTCTACAAAAAATTCGCCATAGTTTCCCCTTAAAAATGGAGGTTTCCATGCTTTCAAAGCATATCATTTTCTTTTAAAATCCACAACAATCATCAACAATACAATCAAGACTTACCATAAGCCAAGACCATGTAAATTACACTACATCATGAACTTGAAGTTTTTGCAAAAACTTGTAGTAACTTAGTAGAGTGTTTAGTGGGTTTAGTTACCCTTCAAAGTGTGTTTATTCCTTTAAAAATCTCATTCTTAAGGAAACTAGGTGTTTACAACTTATAATCATATTTTACAAAAAGTTTATTTATAACCTCTTCTTGTTTCTCTAGTATTTCTACACTTATTTCATCACCAAAAATAGTGTAAGTTTAGTAAAAACCATGATCTTTCAAAAATCATATTTTGAACTTGGTTTTCTTGGAAAATCATTCATAAATCTTGGGTCTATAAGTTTACTAGTTCACTTTGTTTATAATTTTACAAGGAATCCCTTTATTCATCAAATTCATGTTTAATCAAGAAGATGATCATTTTATGTTGTTACATGATCATCCTCCCACTTGCTAGATCATGTGTTTAATCACAATCTAGCAAGCTCTATGTGATGATCAACATCACATTTTCAAGTAAACAACAAGCAAGTATCATTCATGCACTAAACAAGATCATTTCAACAAGATTTCATCATATTTCATCTT